>SNQJ01S0182648.1:0-19105 GCA_010110895.2 Picea sitchensis | reverse complement strand
GTGCATGTGTGTGATTGTTTATTTATTACTTCTCATTATTGGATAATAATTCTACATTGATATAACATTTGAAGAAAAAGGATTATAATTACGTTATTACTGATTCACCCCCCCTCTCAGTAATCCAACAACTATGGGGTCGAGACTCATAAACAACATAACGCTTCCACATATATGGTTGGCCTAATAGAACATCACAGAATTCCAGTGGAGAAACATCACATAGTACCTTATTCTTGAAGGGCTTGATGTCGTAGGACAAGAGACATTGATGGTTGACGGGGAGATATAATCCTTAGTGAAGCCACCCAATGTTTATGGTTGCGGGTGTGTTGTTGGCAGCAATCCCAACTGCTTGAAGACCTATGTTGAGATGAGGTTTTTATAGCTTCCACTATAAAAAATGAAATGTAGTGGGGTCTCTTTCACCCACATCTATGAATGTCATAGGTGCTTCCCCTCCTTAGGATCCTTTGGTTCTTCTAGTTGGATTGTTGCGGTCGCAATGGTAGTAATGGTTTCTGCATCAATGATATTTTTCCTTTTATTCTTTTCTGAATCAGAGTCTGAGTCGGGGCTTGAATATTTTTCTTTGAGCTCAACCACTAATGATTGTTTTGAGTGGCATTCATCGGTGTTGTGCCAAGGGATTTTATGGAAGTCACACCACTTTCCAATGTCCTTCTTTGTCTTCCCGTTACCATTCCTTTTCTGTGGCTTAGATTGGTTGTCTTGAAGTTGGTTATTTTCTGAGTTAGGGCCACCTTTACCATACTTTGTTTTTTGCAGATTTGCATACCTGAACTCTCACTTATTCCATTGCTGAAATTTCTGCTCAATTTTGACAACATATCGATAAGAAGATCCTAGTTACGAGATGTCCAGGAAATCCATTTCTATTTAGATGCATCTATGTAGACACCCATGGTATTTTAGAACTACATGCCACTCGTATTATTTGATACCTAGCTTGGTGCGCAAGGTATGGAAGGTATTTGTGAACTCTGACACTATTTGGTCCCTTTCCTGACATAGTGTGGTCCATCTCATGTGTGGGTCGCCATAGTTTCCAACAAGGTAATATTGTTCCTTGATGGAATCCATAAAATAATCCCAAGTGGGCTCATCCTCAAATATTTCAAACTCCTCTATCGATTTTTTCTCGCAGTAAGTCTCTCACCAATCTTTGACATGGGGGACAACCTTAAGGAGTCCAAAGGTGATCTTTTCTTTGTTAGAAAATTTGTGAACAAAGAAATAACCTTCTAGTATATTTAACCACTTTTCCAAAGCATCTGCATCGATCTTACCTTCAAATATGGGAATATCAAAATTAACTTGTACCTTGAATGGGGAAGCATCTCCAGATCCAGTAATTGATGAAGACGTGCCTACTAATGTCGGAAACCATTGAAGGATTTGGGAAAAATTATCCATCATCTCATTCCATTGTTGTGTGAGGGATTTCATGAGAAACAACTTAATAGGATATCCTACACCTTCATCTCTCTTTTCATCCACCATGGGAGGTTTCTTGGGTTAGCGAGAGAATTTATACTCAAGAGAAACTAGCTCGAGACCAAACTCTCTATACCTTGACGTTGTCAGGGACATGCACTAAGAAACGACAAGGAGCTGCCTGCTCTTATACCACTGATCTAGATTATTTTGAGAACAAAATGAATGTGGAGATATAATAAGGAAATACACATATATATTGCAAGAAACAAAAAGATACAGTAAAACATAATATTTATTAATGAAAGAAATGTACAGAAACTGTAAAAAGACATAGTGAATGAACTTGCTAGAATGGTGGCATCTTATCTCTGAGAAGAGATGTGACGGCTACACTCATTCACAAGAAGATGTTTACAATGAGGATAAAAAGTCATTTTTAACATAAAGAATTAATGAGAAAACCCTAAACATCCAAAACCCTAACCCCACGAGATGGAATGCCAAAATTTTTGTGGGCCTCGATGGTGGTAGTTGATACGTCAACTTCCCGAGGGCGTAACTTTTGCATACAAGGGCTCAAAGAATTGTATATCAAACTAAAGAGGAGGCTTATGTAGGGTGCCTTATTGATTTAATTGTTCATACTATTCATGGAATTCCAAAACCATTAGATCAAATCCTCCCTACCCCAACTCCTACTCCTTCGAAAAATACTAAGGATTCTAATTTTGATTATGATTCTATAATTGGACATCTAGCCTTCTTTATAGGTAATATTATCCAATGAAATATGGGTTGAATGAAGGTAATAAACCTTCTTGGTTAGCACTGGATGGATTGGACATACTTGTTTAAACTTATGACTTCTTGAAGAATGTATACCATTGCTACACAAATTTGATCCTAACAAATCAAGGCCGCCTGTATAAAATATCAGGCAATTTATACAATAAGTTTGTTTATTAAATGTCCAACATGAATATGTGGTATGCCATTTAATTCCTTACACATTTGAAAATAAAACTTCTACATGGTATTTCAATTTAGTAATTGGCTCTATCACTAGTTGGAATGATTTTGAAAGAGTATTTATAGAAATTTTGTTTTATGAAATAACTCCAGCAAATTTGTTCTTAGAGTTATCTAGGATGAAGATGGAGTTGAAGGAAATAATGAGTTCAAATATTTACCACCATCCTTAATAATATTTTGAATGGATCAAGACGAGTGCAAGATGTATTGGTAAAGTCTCATTCTATTGTTATTCCCCTATCCATTTCCAGGTTTGTCAAAGAGTAGGAAAGGGAACATTAGTAGAATATTTTGAATAGCTTGCAAAGAACATAAGGAAATGGTGAGCTTGAAGGGAAACCTTTGTTTGGAGGAAAGAAGAATCCTATTGCTGCAAAGAAACCTTTGGCATTGACAAAACCAAAATCAAATACAAAGACAAAGAGTCTACAGACATCGAAAGCTTGTAGTGACTTTTTTACATATTATCAAATGATATTGCAGATTTGAAAAAATAAAAGTGGAGAAGGAAGTTAGAGACAAAATTCGTTTAATCCATTTTTCAAGAAATAAATAGTTGTATCAAAACCACCAAAAACTTGTATAGTGAATAATCTTGTAAGGTTCGAATATGTAGCTATGGAGAACTTATACCACATGGATGAAGGAAACCATTCAAAGAATACATATACCCAATTCATCAATTCTATTGAATATATCTTCAATGAAGGTATGCAACCATAGGCTACAACTAAACAAGGTGCAAAAGAAGAAGTAGTGAAAGTAGAAGAAGAATAAGTCGTAATGGTTTTGTGGGATGTGATTCCTAACTTCACAGATAAAAACGAAGAGGAATTTCTACAAGAATTTAATACAACATGAAAAAAAATAAGGAATTATGAAGTTACAAGTAGGTTGATGTTAGGACCCTATAATGTACCTTTTTGCTCATACCTTTTGCTATCATTACACCCTTTTCACACTCATATTTAAGCCTACATTATCACATTAATCTATTTCCCCAAAGGTATATAACGTTTCTTCTCTTTGCTATATGTTTAATTTGTTTTACATGTAATTTTACATTACTCTCATACTTAGCCATTAATCAGAAATATATAGTTGTTGAAACAGTGTGAATTGCAATTAATACTATTGTTGCTTGAAGATCACATTGTTGAAACAGTCAACAGTACTCAAATCCCATTGTTGAAACAGTCTGTGATTTTCAATGATGAAACAACATTTCACATACAACAGTAACAAGAAGGAGTTGTTACACTAGATGCAACAGTCGTACCTTAAACCAGCACCATTACACCATCGCCGCTGCTTAATTGACCACGTTGCTGAAACAGTCAAAGGATGCAAACCCCATTGCTGAAATAGTCTGTGATTTGCGATGATGAAACAATATACAAATAGCAGTAATAGAAAGATAAATAAAGAAGTTGTTACACTAGCCGCAATAGTTGTACCTCAAGCCAGTGCCATCCAACCACTGTAACAACATTTTGCTACGGGAGATCAGAATCTCCCATTCTAGCATAGAAGATCAAATCAGGCTAAGAATAGGATTTAGATGTACGCATGTAATTTTATGCTTAAATTGTATTAAGAGGATTCTCCCCTTTAAATAGGGGAGAAATTAGCATTAGAAGGAGATTACGAAAGGCTTAGTTACAAATGAATTATAGAGAAGGAGCGTGTTCACTTTGAGTATTGTAACTGGACATATTTGACAGATGAATAAAATATTGTTTTGAGCATTCCTTCTTAGTTCCTTTCATTTTCGAGGAATCTTGTGAGAAGGAGAGGGCCCACCTTCTTCACAAGATTCACCCATTAGTTTCTATAGTGTCTTAGTATTATTTTTATTCATACCTTGTTAAAAATCTGTTTTGCTGAAACTCTGTTTCCACTGATTATTACATTGTTTTCATACAATTCATTTCCAGGTACTTGTTAGTCATTTTGATTGATAATGAGTTTATGAAAGTGTGATGATCAGAGACAGGTGTTGAAGATTCCTGCTTGGGGAATAGGGTCCTGTTCTCTGTTATAGAATATATAGCCTTCAATACTTGTTAATCATTTTGATTGGTAATGAGTTTATGAAAGTGTGATTATCAGAAACAGGTGCTGAAGATTCCTGCTTTGGCAATAGGGTCCTGTTCTGTGTTACAATTCATCATTTTGATTTATGATAAGTTTATGAAAGTGTGATAGTCAGAAACAGGTGCTGAAGATTCCTGCTTGGGGAATAGGGTCCTATTCTCTGTCACAGAATAGTTAGTCTTCTTTGTAGCATGCTGAAGGATCCTTTTTCTTAGGTTCCTATTCCTTAATGTAATCTAGGATTCTTTTGATAATTATTTTTCTTTGAATCTTAAACTCTGCAATAGATAGATTGCTTTTCTATAATTCAAAGTAGAACTTCAGTCTGTTCAAGGCAAGGTGTGATTAGTATACTTTTACTACAACTCTAGATTGCTTTTGATATTGAGCATATACAGTGTGTGATTGCCTTTGAAATAAACAAAATTCCCTGGGTTGACAATTTATGTAACACTTGATTGTTTAGTTGATAAGCAATTATAGTGCCCAACATTTTGGCACTATTGCCGGGGAAGGCAATTATATATTTCAAAAGCACTTATGTTCTTTCAGATATACCGATCGCATGAGAGGACACGGAGACCCCAAATAAACTGACCCTACAGGTGGCAGGGGAAGAGGAAGGGAAGGAAGAAAGACTTTTATTGACAAGATTATATCAAAATATGAATCAGTTGCTCCTCAGCGACCAAGCTCTCGAAAACCAAAATCTCAACCTTCCTTTCAAGCAAACTTTGAAATGGGGAAAGAAATTTGAAGCCTTGAGACAGTTGAGAAACCATCAAAAAACATTAAGGATCGAGCAAGTGCAACAAGGGAAGAAATAGAAGAAACTATGGATGAGTATAATGAAGAACTTCACCATGAAGAACAGGCAGGTCCTGAAGGAGAGGTAAATGATGAAAACTCTTTTTCTACCTTAGGATTTCCTATTGGTGATATTCCTAGAGGAGTAGCTCCTATGAAGAATATTCCACTTTCATCTTTACCTAACTTTCATGGTTTATCTTCAAAAGATCCTGATGAATTCCTTTTTGAGTTTGACATATTATGCAAAAGTTATGATTACATTTCCAATGCTAAAAAATTAAAGCTATTTCCAACAACATTAAAGGGAAATGCATTAATATGGTTCATGAGTCTTGGAGGACATGTAATCACAACATGGGATCAGATGAAACAGAAATTTCTGCACAAATACCAAGACTATTACCGAACAAGAGAAAAAAGAGAGGAACTATTCAAGATGATACAGAAAGAGGATGAAAATTTGGAGGACTTTGTGGAAAGTCTACAATATAACCTTCAAAGATCCAGTCACCCCAATGTAAGTAAAGATATTCTTAAAACAATATTATTAAAGGGAGTAAGGGATGGTTGTCTAGATATGTTAAATATGCTTGGTAAAGGGGACATATCTAAAGAATCATATGATGAAATTGTTAACCTATGTAAAAGATGTTTAAGAGGAGCTACAAGGAATAGATCAAACAACAGGGATACCACATTTTCAAGAGTTCAAAAATCAGCTAGTGGAGGAGAAACAAGAGCCGACATAGGTAATTTACTTGAGGTTTTTAAAAATGAAATGTTAAGTTCTTTTGCTTCACAAATTGACACCTTGCAGATTCAAAAGAAACAAGTTGAAGCAGAAGCAGCTTTGTCCATCTTTTGTTCCAAATGCAAAGATAAGCACCCACGAAGGGAATGCCCATTGGACAAAAAGCCAATTTGCACCATTTGTGATAAGGATCATGAAACTCAACAATGCCCTTCTTTACCAAAAATCAAGGCAACATTACAACCAACTGATGAAGAAGATGAAGCTGTCTATCTATTGACACAGAGAAGGCAATGGCAACCGTGGGGACAAGGTATGAACCCTAATATGCCATATACATCTTCTAATTGTTGGAATAACTATCCTTCTTTTAGTCAAGAAAATTACCCTCCCTTTAATCAAACGCAATACCCAGCCCTCAATCAAATGAATTACCCACCCATGCAACAAACAAACCCTCACTTTGTAGACCCAAAAATGTGGACTCCTTGGCCTCCACTATAACAAACCTACCTTAACCAATGGAATCCAAATTGGAGAGGTCAACAACCCCAGTTCCCAAATCAATTGCCTCAATTACAAACACAATTTCAGCAACCACTCTCTTTACCATCAGGTACTCCACCGAACAATCAAATGATGAGACCCCAACTACCTGTACAACCTAACCCTAACCCCAATAATAAGGCTTTACAGTGCATTGATATTCAAAACCAGCCTATACTTTCTCTTTTCCCTCACAATGCAATGATATTCATTTACGATCTAGGAAAATAGTAGAACCTATCATTAACGATATTACCTCTTCTGATTCCAATAAAGAAGAAATAAAAAAGCACGATGTACCTGAAGAGGTACAATCGTCCTCCAACACTATTGCTGAAACAACAAAACCACCATTCCCTGAGCATTTAGCTTTGACTAAAATGCCTGAGCCACCTGCTTTCAATCTTCTAGGGGAATTACAAAATCTCTATGTCAAAATTCCACTACTACAAGCACTAAGAGATGTACCAATTTATGCCAGAACTATGCGAGATATTTGTGTTAAGAAAACTAGTAGGAAAACTAAAGATCCCCTAACAGTCCATGTCATGGGTGATTTGTCTACACTAATGTCGGGTAAAGCTCTTCCTGTTAAATATGGTGATCCCGACCATCCTACTGTCACAATACAAATTGAAAAAACAATAATTCCTCGAGTTCTGGTAGACTTAGGCACTGCTATCAATATTATGACTCTTGAAACTTCACAACTGCTACAACTCAAGAATGAGATCAAAGATACCCCAACCATTCTAAAATTAGCTAACCGTTCTACAATCAAAAGAGAAGGAGTCATTGAAGATCTAATCATCTTAGTAGAGTCCTGGAATTATCCAGCTCACTTTGTGTATTACAACCTAAAACAAAGTTGGGGGGTCATCCTCTGATATTGGGCAGGCCTTGGCTAGCCACAACAGATTCCTTTATCAGCTATAAATCTGGTTCAATGACAATTTCCAATGGATATGAGACCAAACAACTTACCCTCTACCCCCACGCTACACCCTTGATTAATAATGACAATTCTTTATGGGTGGATTTTTACGATCAAACTACTGAACCTATCTTGACTATCAGCCAAGCCTTAAGCCTTAAAGACGTCACCGAGGATGAAGTAATTAATAATTTTATTTGTGAACCCTCCTCTATGACTCTAGAAACACATAATCAACTCGCTGCATTTTTGGAGTCAGATACCCAGGAAAACCTTAATTCTGGCGACCCACCTCAAACATTAGCTACCATCTCTTCTAAAAGTATACCAGTAGAAATTGAACCTGGAAAAACACTGAATATAAACCCGAACTTGACAGTTGTTGAAACACAATGATTAATGAAGTTACTTCTCGAACATAAGGAAGCATTCGCATGGGACTATATAGATATGAAGGGAATCTCTCCTGAATTATGCACTCATCGTATCTATACCAAGGAATATTGTCGACCGATCTGCCAACCTCAACGTCGAATGAACCCTAATTTACGAGAAATTCTTAAAGAAGAACTTCAAAAATTGTTGAATGCAGGATTTATATATCCTATATCTGACAGTGAATGGGTTTCCCCATTTGTAATAGTTCCTAAGAAAAATGGGAAATGGAGAGTGTGTGTAGATTATAGAGCCTTAAATAAAGCTACTCAAAAATATCACTTTCCATTGCCATTCATTGATCAGGTGTTAGATAATTTGTCAGGGAAGAAATTCTTCTCTTTCTTAGATGGTTTCAATGGGTATAACCAGATCAAAATTGCACCCCAAGACCAAGATAAGACCACTTTTACTAGCCCCTAGGGAGCTTTTGCTTATAGAGTCCTCCCATTCGGACTATGTAATGCACCAACAACCTTTCAAAGAGCAGTTATAGGAATCTTTTATGATATGATTAATGACTCTATGGAAATTTTTATGGATGATTTTACCCCTTATGGTGTCTCTTTTGATGAAGCACTACAAAATCTTGAGAATGTACTTAACCAATGTATACAATCCCACCTCTCCTTAAGCACCGAAAAATGTCATATGATTATGAGTGAAGGAGTGGTACTTGGAAATTTTATTTCATCTCAAGGAATTCAGGTAGATCCATCCAAGATACAAGTCATTAAAGACCTTCCTATTCCTAAAACCCAAATAGATGTGAGAATTTTTTTAGTACATGATGGATACTATAGAAGATTTATCAAAAAAAATTCCAAAATGGATTCTCCTTTGTTCATGTTACCTATGTAAAATGTTGAATTCAAGTGGACTACTCTTTGCCAGGAAGCATTTGATGCACTCAAACATCAGTTATCTACAACTCCTATTCTAAGAGGACCTGATTGGACACTTCCCTTTCATATATCCTCTGATGCTTCAGATACTGCAATAGGATTTGTCTTGGGACAAGAAGAAAATCATCTCCCTTATGCCATCTACTTTATCAGAAAGAATATGAGCCCTGTTGAACTTAACTATACAGTTACCGAAAAGGAATTTTTAGCAATCATCTATGCTATTAATAAATTTCGACATTACATCACTGACTATTCTACTTTTGTCCATACTAATCACTCAGCTATTAAATATTTAATGAACAAATCTGTCACAAATGCTCGAGTCACCAGATGGTTACTATTACTACAAGAATTTGATATTACAATTGTAGATAGACCAGGAAAAGAAAATGTAGTCGTTGATTTTCTTTCTCGGTTAAAACCTGATGATAATACTCCAGTAGATGATTCCTTTCCTGATGAATATTTATTTGCAGTATCTACTCACTCACCATGGTATGCAGACATCGCTAATTATTTGGTTGTAGGGAAGTTACCACCACACCTATCCCACCGAGAGAAACGAAGAATCATTCAACAAAGTGCTCGGTATAGCTGGATAAGTGGGTGTCTTTTCCACACAGGACTTGATCAAGAAATATGAAGATGCATTAGATAAGATGAGGTTTATGATTTACTAAAATCTTGTCATGATGGCCCTTGTGGAGGGCATTTTGCTGATAAAAGAACAACACATAAAATTCTCAGGATGGGTTATTATTGGCCCTCACTTTTTAAAGATGCAAAGAAATATGTTCGGGCCTATGATAGCTGCCAAAGAATGGGTCAACCTAATCATAGATATGAAATGACATTAAATCCCCAGGTATTACTCGAACCATTCGAAAGATGGGCATTAGACTTTGTAGGACCCATTAATCCTCCATCCAATCAAAAAGTTTATATAGTGGTTTGCACAGATTATATGACCAAATGGGTGGAGGCTAAAGCACTCCATAGAGCCACTGAAGAAGCTGTTATAGATTTTTTATTTGAAGATACCTTCATCAGATTTGGAGTGCCTAGAGAATTAGTCACAGATGGAAGACCTCCTTTCACTTCTCATGGTTTTAAAGCCATCCTTCAAAAATATCATATTCATCACAAAATGACTACACCATACCACCCTCAAGCCAATGGACATGTGGAAAGACAAAACATAGTAATAGAATCCATTCTCACAAAAACAATGAAGGAAAATCAGAAAGATTGGTCTCAAAGGCTCCTTGAAGCATTATGGGCTTACAGAACTACCTGGAGAAATACTACAGGATTCTCTCCCTATGAATTAGTTTATGGAAAAAGTGTTGTCTTCCCTGTGGAATTTGAAATCAAAACCTTAAGGACTATTTTAGCTATCAACCTTGATTTGACCGATGCACAGACAGCCAAGCTACAACAGCTTAATGAATTGGATGAAAAAAGACTCGATGCCATTCATCAGACAACTATGATTCAACAACAAAGATCAAAATGGAATGACAAAACCATCAAGCATAAGCAGTTCCAAAAAGGTATCTGGGCTTTAATGTATGATTATCGGTTTAAAGAATTTCAAGGGAAACTACGTACAAGATGGCTTGGACCTTACGAAGTGGACATTGTTTTCCCTAATGGAACAATAAGGCTCCTCACAATTGATGACTCTAAAACACTGTTATTAGTGAATGGTCACCGGCTCCGTCTGTACCAACGCCCCATTTCCAAAGAAGATTTTAAGGCCACATGTGTGGCAGACTCACATTATCTCTTTTTAGAGGAGCCTCCTGCCCCTCATTGCAATTAATTTTTTTTCTGAATTTAATTTCTTTAGTATTAGATTAAAATTTCTTTTACTAATAATCCATGTCAAGGAATGGAATGTTACAATTGATTCTTTTGTAGATTCTTGATCCAAGAAAAGGCCTACCAAGAGAGGACGATCTTACTTCAAGAAGATCCAAGATTCATTTTGTGAAGCACTGCTCCCTCTTTCTTCAATCCACTCTTCAACAATATTTTCCTAATTTTTCCCATCTTCTCCATCGCTAAAACACCACTGTTCAGTAATATTTCACCCTTTTTCTCCATTGCCGAAACATCACTTTCCAACAACATTTTCTTGTTTTTTCCCATTTTCTCGATTGTTGAAACACCACTCTTCAGCAATATTTTTCCCTTTTTCTCCATTGCCAAAACATCACTTTCCAGCAACATTTTCCTAATTTTTCCCATTTTCTCCATTGCTGAAACACCACTGTTCAACAATATTTCACCCTTTTTCTCCATTGCCGAAACACCATTGTTCAACAATATTTCGCCCTTTTTCTCCATTGTTGAAATGCCACTGTTCAACAATATTTCATGTTTTTTCCCATCGCTGAAACACCACTGCTCAACAATATTTCGCCACTGCTGAAACACCATTTCTTCAGCAGTATCGTCCATTGTTAAAACATCACTCTTGAACAAACATTTTTCCATTCTTCTCCTGTTGTTGAAACACCATTTTCTCAGCATTCCCTGTCAATAAAAATATCTGCTTCATCTCTTTCTCTCTCAATTCTCCTATTTTCATACTACATTTTGTCCTTTTACGACCCTCTCTCATAATTAAACAAACCCTTGATACAATTTCTCTAATAAATCCAAAGTCTCTTCGATGGTTACTGCAGATCTATTATGGACAGGCACTATATTTTTTTTTAAGTACAAATCAAAGGTAAAGATGAGGTATGTAAACTTTATGTGTAAATGCAATTGAACTATGGCTAATGAGAAGATTCTGATTCATTATTATCATTCACTTAAATTCACTATTTTAGCCGTAGTTGGGCGAGGGGGGGGGATATCAAAATCTTATGACATCATTTCACACGAACCAACTACCGTCATTCTTTTTACCCATCATTTCGTTTTCTTTTACCACCATTTGCATGCTTTCATTCAACCTACTCTGTTCAGAAGAGGTTACCTGATTCTCTGACTATGCATTCTACTGAGTTGTTAGCTATGGGAGGCCCGGTTATAAGATACGAACCCACCATGACAACCCTGCTAGAGTTGTATCCAGAAGTCTACCAAATCTTTCAGTAGGTAGGCTGGCTGGGTTATTTTTAGAGGATCCAGGGATTTGATCAACAATAGGTTCTTCAATTTGCACGAAATCTTCAAGAAGACCATTCCATTGTTGAAGGGGTTCGGATTCTAGTCACAGAGGAAGATATAGCATAGGTTTCGGGTCTTCCTATCACTGGCATTCACTATTTCAGCCGCAAACACATTATCCTTAATGCCCAACAGGATTTTCTCTTGCTAGGAGAACAAGTTGAGCCTAAAGGCCGAGGTGCTCGACTCAGCTCGTTGCCGCCTCCTTGCCCGAAAGTTACAAAGTTTGTCAAGCATTATCTCACCTGTGAAGGCTGATACCAGGTAGTTTACCAGTATGATTTTGTCTTGTTATCTCATTTACGACATGGTAGATTGGTGAATATTCCCTACTATCTGCTTGGATGTCTCAGAAATATGTCGCATTACTGTAAAAATGCTAAAAATTCTACCCTTTCCCTAACCCATCACTATCTCATTCAACTACTCATCCAAAAGGGTTTTTCCCAACAAAACCCTCCCCTAAACAACCCACCCATAAACCCACAGGAAGCTGCTGAACATCTTGAACATCCTCATGAAGAGCAACCACAAAACCTTCTCGACCCTCCAAAAATACCTACTAATCCCCCCACAGATCCAATTAATCCAATTAACTCTCCTACCATACCTAGTCCACCCCACAACCTACCAGAATCATCTACTCCTACTGTTCATATCCTTAGCGATGATTCTGAATCAGATAAACCTGATAACCCTCGCTGCCCCATCACTGAGGAAAAACCCACACGCAAAATAAAGAAGCAAATTCCTACTTTTCCTTCCTTTCTATCAAAACACACAAGGTCTTCAACAAGAGAAGCCACTAATGCCACTGCCCTAAGCCCCCAACCCATCTTTCTAAAAGCTCGTGCACCTCCACCCTCCCAAATCCTGGATTTTTTACCTATTCCACCCATGGGAACGGAAGCACAAGAACCAGAGGCCCAAGGCATTACGACATCATTTTATTTAAATCAAGTAGCTAAGGCACAAGAACCAGCTACTCATCAAGTAGCTGAAACACAAGAACCAACTACTCATTCAGTAGCTGAAACACAAGAACCAACTACTCATTCAATAGTTGAAACACAAGAACTAGCTATAGCTACTACACAAGAACTAGCTACAGCTGAAACACAAGAACCAGCTGCTGATTTTGTTCCCGAAATACAGGACGTATCCTCTAGATATGGCCAGAACCACAGAACGATGCCACCTTTGTTGCAGAATATCATCAATTTTTGAAGAAACCTGGGATGGTCCAATATATTCAGCAACTACAGTCAACAGTACTTCAAGATTGTCAACATTTTATTAAATCCACAAAGACTGCTACCCTAAAAGAAAATAACATGTTTTGGAAGCAATCTTCTGAGAAAAGGCAAGAGCACAATCCCTTTAGTCCCACCAATCTTGAGACAGCAATCTCCCGGGTACCCACTTACATCAAAATTGTCCAGCAATGTGCTAAAAATTGGATAGGGTATCAGTTCCATTTCCCCATTCTATGGATGCCAACAGAGAAGTATCAAGTTCATCATAAGTTGCCCAAGAAGGTTGAAGCAGCAGCCTGGAAAAGACTACAACAGGTTCAAGGATTCAGAGCCCCAACAGACAATACTTTCTACAACTACTGCTTAAGTAATTGCCTGAGGACATGCAACCTTTTCAGTTGGGGGGGATGTTAGGACCCTATAATGTACCTTTTTTCTCATACCTTTTGCTATCATTACACCCTTTTCCCACTCATATTTAAGCCTACATTATCACATTAATCTATTTCCCCAAAGGTATATAACGTTTCTTCTCTTTGATATATGTTTAATTTGTTTTACATGTAATTTTACATTACTCTCATACTTAGCCATTAATCAGAAATATATAGTTGTTGAAACAGTGTGAACTGCAGTTAATACTGTTGCTGCTTGAAGATCACGTTGCTGAAACAATCAACAATACGCAAATCCTGTTGTTGAAACAGTCTGTGATTTGCAATGATGAAACAACATTTCACATACAATAGTAACAAGAAGGAGTTGTTACACTGACCACAACAGCCGTACCTTAAACCAGCACCATTACACCATCGCTGCTGCTTAATTGACCATGTTGCTGAAACAGTCAAAGGACGCAAATCCCGTTGCTGAAATAGTCTGTGATTTTCGATGTTGAAACAGTATACAAACAACAGTAACAAAAAGATAAATAAAGAAGCTGTTACACCAGCCGCAACAACTGTACCTCAAGCCAGCACCATCCAACCAATGTAACAACATTTTACTATGGGAGATCAGAATCTCTCATTCCAGCATAGAAGATCAAATCAGGCTAAGAATAGGATTTGGATGTACGCATGTAATTTTATGCTTAAATTGTATTAAGAGGATTCTCCCCTTTAAATAAGGGAGAAATCAACATTAGAAGGAGATTACGAAAGGCTTAGTTATAAAGGAATTATAGAGAAGGAGCGTGTTCACTTTGAGTATTGTAACTGGACATATTTGATAGATGAATAAAATATTGTTCTGAGCATTCCTTCTTAGTTCCTTTCATTTCCGGGGAATCTTGTGAGAAGGAGAGGGCCCACCTTCTTCACAAGATTCGCCCATTAGTTTCTATAGTGTGTTATTATTATTTTTATTCATACCTTGTTAAAAATCTGTTTCCACTGATTATTACGTTGTTTTCATACAATTCATTTCCAGGTACTTGTTAGTCATTTTGACTGATAATGAGTTTATGAAAGTGTGATGATCAGAGATAGGTGCTGAAGATTCGCGCTTGGGGAATAGGGTCCTGTTCTCTGTTATAGAATATATAGCCTTTAGTACTTGTTAATCATTTTGATTGGTAATGAGTTTATGAAAGTGTGATAATCAGAAACAGGTGCTAAAGATTCTTGCTTTGGGAATAGGGTCTTGTTCTATGTTACAATTCATCATTTTGATTTATGATAAGTTTATGAAAGTGTGATAGTCAAAAACAGGTGCTGAAGATTCCTGCTTGGGGAATAGGGTCATGTTCTCGGTCACAGAATAGTTAGCCTTCTTTGCAGCATGCTAAAGGATCATTTTTCTTAGGTTGTTATTCCTTAATGTAATCCAGGATTCTTTTGATAATTATTTTTATTTGAATCTTAAACTCTACAATAGATAGATTGCTTTTCTGTAATTCAAAGTAGAACTTCAGTCTGTTCAAGGCAAGGTGTGATTAGTATACTTTTACTACAACTCTAGATTTCTTTTGAGATTGAGCATATACAATATGTGATTTCCTTTGAAATAAACAGACTTCCCTGGGTTGACAATTTATGTAACACTTGATTGTTTAGTTGATAAGCAATTATAGTTCCTAACAGTTGAATGATATCTTTTGATATGTTGGATTATTGAGAGGGGGGGTGAATCAGTATTAGAGAAATTATAGTCCTTTTTAACCACAGTATATAAATGTTGTTTATCTTATGATCAATATAACAATATAATTCAGTAAGTGTAGAGAAAATAAACTATGAACACTGAGTAATCACACACATAGACAATGCACCGGTATTTTTACGTGGAAACCCAATGCAGGAGAAAACAACACAATGATTTTTCTTATATGTCTTTAAGAAGTACATTCATTGGAAGCACCAACTTCATTTGTTTTCCAGCTGCAATGAGAAGGAGGCTCCAACCCCCTAGTTTTCAGGCTACAACCTGAAGGAAGCTCAAACTTCCCAATTCTCTGGATACAACCAGAATGAGGATAAAACCTCCTATGTTCTCCAACTACAACTAGAAGGTGTCTACAACCACCTATCCTTGCCCCGTCCCATCACCCTGAAATATAAGTATCAAAATAAGAAACCACTGTCACACTGTCACTGTGAGATATACCACTGTAAACTTGTACCAATATGTGCCAACAACCTATAACCAACCTATGCCAAAGACCTGTGATCAACTTGTACCTACAACCTTCTTGTACCAACAAAAACCCAATAGGTACACAACTTGTCTGTAGTGTAACATTCGTATGTATGTGACTTGTCTGTAGTGCAGCCTACATATGTACGCAACCTATCTATATTGTAGCCTATGTATGCCTTATTAAAACTAGGGTTTTCTTTTTCCTGAAAAACTCTGACCCTTTGCTACCTCTATCACATCAACCTACAACATGTCATTGTGTCCAAAGTGTAGCTATTAAACAAATAATTTATTTTTTAAGGTTTCAACTCCAAAATAGTTTTCTTGCCTGGTTTCAAGGTTATCATATAGATATTAGAGAAAAAAAATATGGAGACAAGATGAGTGATGCGGGATGATGTATAGCATCCTTTGAGGTAGTGAATTTGGATTGCTACTACAAATTTTCTTGAGTTTAGCAGTACATGATAGCTATGTGGGTGTAATACTTTGCAACTAAAAGTAATTATTGTGAAATTATGAAAGGATGGTGGATATGGGTAGATATAAGAATTATTTATTTTCTCACCTAGATGATTTGACTTCAAGAGAATGTTCCCTAGGTTATTTATAGAGCAAATCAAAGAATTAGAATACATTTGGGATTGGCATTCATAGGCATTAACACACATCGAGATTTATGACACGAGAAATGCCCCACACACTTTATCAAAGCTTGTACTTGGTAGTTTGGTGATCAAGATATTGCTTATCAAATTGCTATTTTTGGTTTTAATGAATCTTTTGTCCTCCACACAAAAGAAAATTTGCCCCACGTATCCAATCATGATAAGGTTATTTGGGCTATATAACTTCTTCTTTTCAAGGAAGGAGGAAGAAAAAAAGGAAAACTATAGATTCGGGTCTAAACACTTTAAGATTTCATGATCCAATGAAGGTTGTTTCAAACCACCAATCACATTTGGCTATTTATTGGCCTTACTCTAATGAAGAATACTCTTAGGAGAAGGTCAAAAGAAAAACATTTTCTTATCAGGAAGTTTTAGAGAGAAACAATAAAGCTAAAGAAGATAAAGAACAAAAGAAAAAAATTGCAGACAAAACTAGTAAAGTAGGATGCTTAGGGATGAAAAAGGACATTATTGCAACAATTGGCATAATCAAGATAGAAGGTACTAAAGCCTAGGAATATCACACCAAGGAAATTGGAAAAGACATATAAAACCCCAAAGAGGATACTTATAGAGGAGGTTATTGTCTAGCTAAGTCAACCACAGAGAAAAAAATCTAGTAGATAACAACAACCAACATCACAAAAATCAAGTCCTCCATGAGAATGGGAATGGAGAGAGGATTTCCCACACCAACTAAGAAAACTTTCCAATGTTTTTTTGTAGGGACCCATCCCACCGGGGACAAGGTGTTTTGATTAGCAATTTTCTCATTATATAAGAAAAGTAAGAAATTGCTAGATAAATCCATAAGGAGAGAAGGACAACCTTAGATCAGATGGTGAACAAGAACATAGAGGCTACCATAATGGATGTAGATGAATATGATCCAGATGTTATGGCCACAGTTGGAGTTTCTACAACTCATGTAAATGATTCAAATGTCCTTAAAATGGCTCATGAGATGGAAGCAGATGAGAAAGAAATTGAAAACTTGAAGAACCAAGTAATTATAATTACAAGGGTGTGAAGTACAATACAAGCAACTTCATGGAATGTGATTTGGAGATCCATGATAATGTGACCTTGATGTAGAATTATGTTTACAAAATTGTATTAGTCCTGTAAGACAAATGCTAAGAAGTTACAATGTTTTCCCATAGGTTGCAAAGTGGTGACAACAAGAAGAAGGTTGGTAGAGGCACATGGACCACTTGCAATAATGGTGAAATGATTTCAAGGAAGCACCCCCAAATATTACACAATTGAGTGAGAAGGAAATGGGTTGAATCAATATGGTGTTTAACTATTAGAAAGGTACAATCGGTAGCTTGAATGAAGATATCCAAGAGATTTCAAAAGACTATGATCAATATCTAGATGATGCAAAAAGGATGGTACAATAATGTCATCTACCACCCGTCAAGGTGGATACTATTTTCCTTCCCTAGATTGAAGTAATGGGGCAATTGAGTGGGGTCCCAAGTTAGTAAATAAGTGCCTTAAAAAAATCATGTGCACTAGTAAAATGGTGGACAAGGACTACATAGAGACCCCTATAAGGGAAAGGGTCTAATGTATAGTTTTATGTCTAAGTTGGACAAAGGAAAGGGAAAGTTAGAAAACAACCTTGTTGTTATCTAATCTCTATTGAGAGCATATCATCACTTTCTGAGTCCATTTGAAATAACCAAAACATATGATTCTTGGAAATATTATTTGAAGAGAAGAATAATTTAGATGATCATAATTTTTTTGAATAAGCTAGAAAGAGGAAGAGTTAGGAATTTGAATTAGTTCAACTCTATTGATCTAAATTTCATATAAATACATTATTGTAGTGATCCATATTATTTTGAGAATGAAATGAATGCATAGATATAATGGGGAAATAAATAGAGATATTGCAAGAAACACATATATTAAATAATACACAATTTCTATTAATTAAATAAATGTACAAAAATTCTAAAAATACAGAGTGAATGAACTCGCTAGAATGGTGGAAACTTATCTTTGAGAAGATATGTGATGGCTACGCTCATTCACAACAAGATGTTTAAAAAGAGGCTCAAAAGGCGTTTTTAACATAAATAATTAATGATAAAACCATAAACATTCAAAACTCTAATCCCAGAATATGAAACGCCAAAAGGTTTTTGGGCCCTGATGGGGGTAGTTGATACGTCAACTTCCCGAGGGCATAACGTTTGCATACAATCTTTGTTTGGGGAAAAAGATATCTCTTTGGAAAGGTATAGTCGAGGAGTAAAACTTCTGCTAGGTATCAGGGCATGTTGTTGGCAACCCTTAGCCCCCCAAAAGTCCAAAAAAAACATCTTTTAGGACCTCAAAATGGCCTTGGAAGTTCAGGACCT
>SNQJ01S0182644.1:19115-29776 GCA_010110895.2 Picea sitchensis | reverse complement strand
GAGTGTTTGGATCAAGGTATTACTTCAATGTTGAGGCTGGAGATCAGTGCCTTAGGGTTAAATGGAGTCAAAAGAATGAAGGATGCATAGGTTGAAGGAGACAAGATTTTAAAAGGATTGGAGGGAAAATTTTCAAGGTGTTGCTAAAGCAGGGCCTCAAAGACAAAACCCTAGGGGAGAGAGGTTGAATCTGGTGTTGCAAAAGCAAGGCCTCGTTCTCTCTTCTCCTTCCTGACAAACGACTAGCTTAGATGAGGTAGAAAAACAAGATGAGAGAGAGCTTAAAGAGGGAGAGTGTTGTTGCGACAAGGCTCTTTCTTCAAACCCTAAGGGAAAAGCAGTCCTAGGTGTAGATGACCTAGGCCTAGGACGTCTCCCTATCTTGGATTCTAAAGGTACAACTAGCACAGGGGAAAGAAAAAAAAGGAGTGTAGCTATGGCTAGGCTCTTTTCTTCTCTTTCAATGGCTAAAGGTTTCTCTGTCAGGGGACATGAGACAATGACCTACTTGTGTGTTTGTCACCTAGGGTTTTGATTAAACAATATTTAGAAGAAATATGCAAGAAATTTAAACTACAACCATTCAATAAGAAGTTTTACAGAAAAAACACTTACAATTCATGAAGAAATAACCATGCAAACCCTAGTTGTAAAACCTTCCTTCAAGAGAAACACCATAAATGCCAAAAAATCTCTTCCTTCAACAAGTGCGCATCACTAGTTCAGCCAAAAACCCCAATAGGGCACTAAAACTCAGACCTCATTATGAGTGAGTTATAATTGATGATAAAAATGAGAGTCAAAACCCTGAATATATACTGTATCAATGACCTAATTTAACTTTTTAGGACATAAAAAAGGCCGACAAGGCCACAATGTCAAAATCATACTATTTTTACATTAAATGTTAAGTAAAATCCCTAATCATGTAAAAAAGAGAGTAAAATCCCCTTCAAGGGAGGCACTATCCCTTTATGGGGCAAATGAGACACCAAGGAGAAAAACGTTAGCCCCCCATGGGCCTCTCCAACATGCCACATGTGCCACTGCTGCCCAGTCTACCTCCAAAATCATCCATGAAGTTGGATGATGACCTGGTGAAGATGGAGACATCCCAAGCCTTTCAAGGTTGTCATTCCACTGAAAAGGGGTCATTCCCCTCAGGTCTGGTCCTACTGGAGTGCCTCTGATGGAATGTCCTCTTCCTCTAAAGTGAAAAATCCCTGATCCATCTCCATCCTGTCTCTACCCCCTGTTGGGGTCTCATCATCCATCGGGTGGGCTCTTCATCCCCATGGAGGTCTGAACTGGTCATCTCCCCATGTGTACCGGTCCAAATGGTACCTGTTCATTGGGCATGGTCCTGCACATCAAAATCTACGCCCTCCATGGGATCATCAGTCACCGGGATCATAGCAATGTTGATCACATCTCATCATCAATATTATTAAACATATGCATAAAAACCCTAATACATCAGTCAATAGCTCAAATACATTACAAAAACCTGCAATACAAGATTGGAGAAAACGAAAAGATGTCCTATTGGGCTAGTATCCACAAGAAAGGAAAGGTTCTAAGAAGATTTCATCCAAGCCATGTAAGTGAGGTGATGTAGCTAGGGGATGTCCAGACATGTGGTTGCAGTGAGGGCCAAGGATGCATAATTTTATCTGTGGGTGCCCTTGTAGAAGGCGAGTTGTACCTTTCATGGATGCATTTTTTCCAAGCCCATTCTTGCCTTTATTCTTTTTCTTACTTTATTCTTTATTTTCTTTTTCTTCTTCTTTTTTTATTCAAGGGATAACCAGAGGACACTGTCTTGGCATGGTGACTAGAGATAACAGTGTTAGCCACAAGTAATTTCACAGAGATGAAAAGGTTGGCTCATGATGAGACCCCCTTTCCCTTGGCTATGCAACCAAAGGTCATTTCCTTGGAGTGGTAACCAGATGGTGGCAAATTCATACTACTAGGTACCCATGAACCTAGTAGGCTAGCTCATGATGAGATCCCCTATCCTATGACTAGGTCTTGTTTGTTATTTTCTAGGTCCCTCTTGTTTCTTGTTGAGAGGCCTTTTATTTCCTTCTTGGGGATCCCTAGGTGAAGCATCTTAAGGTTTCATTTTTAGGCTTTTGTCTTTGACCAACTACTTTTACCTTCTGGGCCTTTAGCCTCTTCTTCCCATGAGATAAGGTGCAATCCTACAAATAGGTCAACCCAATGCCCGGACAAGGGGAATGGGATAAATGAGTGGGAGATAAGATGAAAGAATGGTGCTATGATGGGAGCGGATGATGGCTTTTCATAAATTTCCTAGTGGAAAACCAAGACCTATGGGCACAAGCTTACTAGGGCACCCTATCAATCTCCCTAAGCATGGTCAAGTGGGATAATGTAAGATCTAAGTAGTTTTTAGAGATAAAATGAATCAGATGCATATATTTAAAGGTTTCAATGATTAAAAGTGACACATACCATGATACCTAGACCAACTACCTCATGGAGCAAGAACCTCTTATGATACAAGACCAAGCCGATCGTGATGGATGATGCTGCTACTTACAAGACAAAGCTGATGGAATAAGAAAAGGATGGGCCCTTGTTGACGGGTGAACAAAATTAATGGTCAGATCAGCTGAGTGGGTAGGTCCGGTTGTCCTAAATAGCATGGCCCGTTTGGAATGGACCACCACGGCTTGAGTTTAATGGCTCCGTTGGCGGCTCTAAGGTCTTCTATGAAAAAAACAAAGAGAGGTGATGCAGGTTAAGTAAATCTAACTTGCCGACAAATAAAACAAACTAAACTATAACTAAATACAAAGAACTAACTAAACTAAAGGAAACTAAAAGGCTAATAAAACAAAGAAAAGAAACTAAGATACTAAATATAAACTATTATCTACAAACTACTAATTATCATAACTCAAATCAACTATCTAATTGCTCCGGTACATATTACTTATTCACAAATGTACTATGAACAATCCTAAATTTGATTAAAACACACCTTAAAACTCATGTATTTTTCTACCTGCCCTAAGGCATTGAAGTCTCTTTTTGATTTTTTTATATTTTTATGAGAAAAAGAAATAAACGTCTTGAAACTAAACAATCTAATATAATTTACTGAAATTAAACAATCTAATATAAATCTAATTAAACATATCTACAATAAACTACTTAATGAAAGGTAAACAACAAACTAATTATTTTAGAAGCGGCTCAAGTGCATACGTGAAGATGACTTCTTAATTTGGTTGGAGGAAGAAATTCACAGATTTAGTCCTCAAGATTTTCATAAACGATTAGCTATGCTGCTTCTTGAAGTGTTTCTGAGGACAAACAAGACATAAAGAAAATCATACCAATCTTATGATTATAAATTCTGCGATAAAGGGAAACACATTTATCTGAAACTTATATATAACAATTCAATTTATGAAGAAGATAAAACTATCATTCACAATGAATTAACAACTGATATGTCTTTTATCTATTTGGAAGAAACAATATATATGGATAACATTAATAAAAGTATATCATTTGCATTTGATTTGAATGCTTCAAAGTAGTCATAAACCATAAACAGAGATATACAAAACTTGAAACAAAATGTTGATATATTGAGAAGCTAAAGCTATGACAAAACATCAGTTCTGCTCACGGTCATATGGAACACCATATCCTTGTTCTCCCACCCGAATGAGGATGAACATTATTACAAAATCATAAGTATATATAAGTTTCTCCACGGGGTAAAACATCACTGTGGATAATATCAGAGTTTTACATAATATGGGAAAAATCCCAAAAATCTCTAAACTAAGCAATCTAAAATGCAGTGAAATCCTTGAGATATTCAACTTCATAAAGCTCATTTGCAAATTCGAATTTACCTACAATAGAACATAAATATCAAATTAGAAAGATATTTTAGGTAACAAAATACAAAAAAACAGTCACATAGACTTAGCTTCTGAATCATCACGATTAAGTAGCTATTCTAAAATAGCATATAGAATCATATAACAATCAAATAAATCAAATCAATTTAATTTGCTTTTACTAAACATTAAAATCGAATTACTAATGGCTCGAAAATGTATCATTGGATCGACCAAATCCCGAAAAGATGTAATCGGAGACGGAATGCTCTTTTTCGGTTACGCCATGAAATCGGGTGAATCATAAGCAGGGACTATTTCGCGAATGAAATCAATCATTATAAGATATGATGCAATCATAAATCAAACAATCATAATCGAATGGTTACTGCTGTGCAGTATGCATAGGATTCATATCGTTTAATCAAATGCCAATATGGAAAGGTTGTTCTGTTCTGATCAAAATGACACATGCATAGCAGTACCCACAATCTTTGCCGCCGTCCTGATCGTTGAGAGTTTACGATCAATCAGACGAATCACACAAAGATGCGTAGCTTGACCTTGACTCGGTATAGTCATAGCATTGATATCATTCAACCAGGTGCAAAAATAGGTAAATTGCTTTGATTGTATTCGACGAAATCATACTGTGAATTTCGTTTTGATCACCACACAGTCAACAAACATAATCGAAAATAGTGATCATAACCACCAGAAGCAGTGATAACCATAACTGGGTAACAATAAGAATGAATGGTAACCGAGTCAGATATACAAACAAATCGTAATCTTGGACATAATCACTTCCATTCCCAATTTAACTTTAAATAGTGTGTTTGTTGAAATATGGATCGGGATGATTAGCACAATCAAACGATGTGAATCGAACAACTTGCACTTTAATTATGCATATAAAGAATAATGTTCGAATTGATCGAATCGAAAATGGATTATAACATTATAATAGTTATGCTAACCATATCGCATAAATATAACCAATTCAAATCGAAGCATTGAGTGCATTCAAAATTGGAATACCAGAAAAAACCTATGTTTATAAAATATTAACAACCGTTTCCAACTGAGCATGCGGTTGAAGCCCAAAACAATCAAAATCTATTTCGAGATCACTCGAATCAAAGCTGAATCCAATCAAACTCAAACAACAATGAAAATTGATTTATCAAAAACCAAATTATATACAATAGTGCATGCTTGTATTGACAGAGTGAATCCACGGTGTAGCGCGAGGGTTTATGAATTTTTCGTATAAATAGGTGAAAGTCATACCGGTGAGGTTGATTTGGCTATGCTAATCTTGAATTGACGAATGTTGTTGATGACTCCACGTTCTTAAACAAAATGAACACATTGTTTCTTTGCTTCTTGTCGGTGGATGACATCTTACCCTTTTGATTGGAGAGCTTTACAACTTGTTCTTCGGATAGAGTAGTGCGGATTGCGACGTGGCACATCAATGTAATACCTTTCAAACCATGCACTACCGCGATCACCGCGGTGGAGCATCTAGTTAGGAATAGAGCAGGGCCCGGGGTTTTGACCTTGAGTAAAACGAAGGGGTTTTACAGGGAATTTTAATGCTATGATACTTCGGATCATCTAAGTAAACAAGGTGGTAGGTTCTTGACAAAATCATAAGAGGGTTTATCACACAGACCTTATGAATAGGGATACTCATTGCTAGAGAAGCGTTCGATTTCAGTGAGTGTCTTGAGCTTCAATAGGGTCCGGGGTTGACAAATGCTCGGTTTGTTTGTTTCCATGTGAGAGAGACTCCACGTTCTTGAACAAAATCGAACCTGTTGTTTGCTGCTTCTTGTCAGTGGATGACATTTTACCCTTTTGATTGGAGAGCTTTACAACTTGTTCTTCCAGATCGTGAATTCTGGATTGCAGCATTGGCACATCAATGTAATACCTTTCCAACCATGCACTACACTGATCACACGGTGGAGCAGCTAGTTGAGATAGAACATGAGGGGGTTTCGACGAGTCGCCAGGGGTTTTACAGGGAATTTTAATGCTATGATACTTCGGATCATCTCGTAAACAAGGTGGTAGGTTCTTGACAAAATCATAAGAGGGTTTATCACACAGACCTTCGGAGTAGGGATGCTCGCTTGCTAGGAAACGTTCAATTTCCGAGTCAGAGTCTTCACTGAGCTCAATAGGGTCAGGGTTGACAAGTGCTTTTGGTTTGTTTCTCACCATGCGAGAGATTAACCGAGCGTTCTTCTTGCCTTTAGAGTTGGCAATGGGTTTGGTCTTGGGCTTTTTAGCCACGGGTTTAACATTCTCCACATCCTTGGTAACATAATTGGGTAGGTCAATAGGAGAATCGGGTAGGGGTTTGGGTAGCAGGGCACTGTAAGGCACAGGGGGGATAGGTTTGCTTTCCCTCACCACAATTTTGTCAACCTGTGGTGGGCTCGACTCATCAAAATTATTACGTTTAAGTAAATTCTCCCAACAGTCACGACGTAACCCCAACTCATAAATCATAAGCATTTTAATTAACCCGAAATGGAAGAGGCTGGTATCAGACTAGTTCCGTTTATACCTTTTAGCCATCTTAAACAAACTCCTATGCAGGTAGTGAGGCATGTTAAGTTCAAATCCCATAAAGACCATCAATAGACGAAGGTGAAACAAGAACACGAACCCATACCTGCCCTCGCAAGTAATGAATTGCTTGATTATCATGAACAGGTCGTGCCAGTGTTGCTTCAACATATTTGAAGGCAAACCCTTGTCACAAGAATTAACCTTTCGTGAATGAAAGAGTAATGTCCACGGGACATCCTCTACTTTACAGTTCTTTGACCATCTCTGTCCGACAGTAGGTAGACCGGTGGCTAGACTCAGGAACTGTTCGTTGATTGCCAACTGCATATCCCCAACCTTGGCTCGACAGCCATTGAAAGTTAATGCGAATTGCCGAGCCACACCAGTGTTATAACCATCAAACTTTCGGATGAAAGGGAGCCATCCGAATTCCTCCAGGTCGCTATAGGCGCTATCAAACATCAGTAGTGCCTGGTCACCATTGGACTCAGCCCTTACGACCGGAGCCATGGCTTGTGTGCATGGTAGGGTTTGGTTTGAACAATACAAAATGCAGGAGCAAAAACGATAGGGCTTAACAGCTGCAAGCGCTCAAAGGGGGATGAATCAATGTAATGCGTGCGAAGGTGGTGGGATTATCACGGCCATGTAGTTTATTAATGGCTGAGTACAGCGATGTTCCATCAATAATCATAGAGTTTAAAACATATTAATCGGCCAACCCAAATCCGTGAATAACCATATCAACGTGCCATTAATAAAATGTAAAACCAAAACCATATGTCATATTAATGCGCCAAGTGTATATTTCAATCCAACATGAAATCCAAAAGTTTTACCAACGCGCCGGGTGTAAAATATTGTCACTCAAATATGAAATCAAATCGATATGTGACCCATGCGTTTTCTAGCATAATCAAAGTTTATAAACATTGCAACAATAAATTTCATGAAATCGATAAGTTAAGAAGTTATGATAGTAAGGATCACATTATATAAAACAAGATCAACCATGACCCTTATCAAATCAAGTATAACCCATAACTTAACATGTTCAATGCCTTACCACAGAAATCAAGTTGCGCAATCAAAGCAAATGGACATAGTTTGAAAATCATTTCAGCCATTTAATAGCAGACCGAAGGTAAGTACCAATATCAAATAAGCAGATCATGATAGTCCAAATAACGATGGAGGAGTTTTCACGCTTTCAGTCGTGAAAACTAAATCGAAATCAATTCGCAAATGTCGCTTGAAAATGAAAATATTGTTTGTTTGCAAAATGCGACAAAAATTTGAAGTTCAAGGGACATAGGTGTAGGCAGCTTTTTAGGGCAATTGAAAAAAAATGGATTGGCTGCCAACAATGGCGACACACTGGGCGAAGCAGTTATCTTTGTTAAAAGAAACAAATTCAGATTAGGACAGCAAAGAAAAATTCAACTCAAAAACAACAACCAGAAAATCGTACAAACATCATCATTCACTATCTTTTTCAGCGATGTTTTAAAAGACGTAAACCAATAACATTCTCAAGATCAACAAGTCATGATTTTTATGATAAAATCTTCATTACTGTTAGCATGGCCACTGTTGCCAGCAGGTGTCCATAGTCTCGACAGGGTTTCCAATTAACCCACTTGGACGTCTTTATCCTGTCAAGAAGTTCTAGATTAGAATAAAGGACTTTTAAAAAGAGGTTTATTTACAGATTTTCATTTACCCGACATTGCTTCGCTACCAGCAGGCCTGTTCAGTACCCCGACGAAGTTGTCTTGGTGCCATGCTTGCATTTACCCACTGCTAGCGGACCTGTTCAGTATCCCAGCGGGTTTACAAACACTTCCCAAACCTCTTATTTCCATTTTATTTTGTTTTTCTTTTATATATATATAGCTGAGCGAGGTGACGCTGAAAAATCTTGATATTTTATCATATTTTTAGCCCTCATCAGAAATTGTTTTGATACTGTCCTTTATTCAGCTCCAGAAATGTTTTATTTCTAAAGCAACTTACTTTGAGAGGGAGACATCCATTTGAGTCATTCCTTTACGGAAAAGGGACAGCGTGAAAAGATAAAGATGATCATGACACACTTCACTCAGAGATTGAAATCAGTAAACTTATTTCAAACAAAATTTTCCAACATGAATATCAATATATCACTGATGTTCGTACAGTCTTTCAGAAGTTATTTCAGCGAAGAGATTTTCTTATGATCTTTGTCTGAATAGCTCAGTGTACAGGAATGCATATGTTTCATAAAACACACAAAACTGATTCAATCAAATCAAAATCAAAACAAGAATAAACGAAAAGAATGCAAACAAAAGAAATATTTACATAATATACGAGGATAAAAATCAAGCAAAATATCTTTTCAGGGCTTGGCCATTCACCGGATAGGTGTCAAGCTACCCTTCAAGATTCTGCAAACGAAAAGAACTAGGACCCAACTTTTCAGCAATCAAAAATGGCCCAAGCCACAAATTTTGAAACTTGGTATGTTCACCCTTCCCTTCATGTGGTTTGTCCCACTTTAAGACGAGATCGCCTACTTCAAAATTCCTATCAGAAGAAGAATTAGAATCGAACCAGCTTTTAATCAGTTGTTTATGTTGGTCTAGCTTACGCTTGGCTTGGGTTCTTACTTCTTATAACTTCATCAAAGCGTTAATACGACTTTCTAAAGGGGGACAATCTTCTTCTTGAACCTTTTGTGACAATTGAAGTGAAGGAAGAAGAATATGAGGTGGCAGAATGGCTTCTCTTCCATAAACGAGAAAAAAGGGGGAATTACCTATAGCGGCTTTGGGTGTTACCCTATCAGCCCACAGTGCATTCAACAGTGCGTTGTGCCAGTTCTTGTGATTTTCAGCCACGGTTCTCTTGATAATCTTGATCAAGTTCTTGTTTGTTGATTCTGCTAAGTCGTTGCCCTGAGGGTAGTAACTAGCAGAATACTTCAGCTTTATTCCTTTCTCTAAGGCGAACTCACTCATCTCAAGATAGGAAAAGTATGAAGCGTTATCAAAGACTAGACAATCAGGGATACCAAAACGAGTGATGATATTCGAATTCATAAAAGCGATCACCTGACTTGTGTTAACAGTTCTTAGCGCAGCGGCTTCAGACCATCGAGTAAAGTAATCAATGGCTGTCACAATGTACTTGTGCTGTTGTGAGGACGGAGGGTTAATAGGACCGATGATATCAAGCCCCCATTGCTGGAAAGGAGAATCGACTGAAACGGGTTGCAAGGGGAAGGCTATTTTTTGTAACCGCCCTGACGCTTTCTGACAAATGATACATTTACGACACAAGGCATGGGCGTCTCTAAAGAGCGTTGGACAGTAATAACCGGCTCTTAAAACCTTATGAGCAGTGGTATCGCCCCCGAAGTGACCACCAGCTTCTCTTGCATGCAACTCAAATAAGACTCTTTCTTCTTCGTCTTTTTCAAGACAATGCATCAGTACGCCGTCAAAATTCTGACGAAACAGTATACCGTTAACTAGGTGAAAGGAGGCGGACTTTAGTCTCAAAGCTCTTCTCTTAGCAGGGTTAAGGTGACGGGGTGCTGATCCATTTTGAAGACAGTGTCTAATATCGTCGTACCAAGGACTCACGAGGCTTTGTGCGCAACAAAGCAAACTTTGATCACGTTGTTCTAGGTCTGATGTATCACTATCTTCTTGCTGTTTGGTTCCTGAATCAACTACCAACTTACACAACCCTTGGCCTCTCACAATCTGAGCTGGGGTGATCTCTAAGTCATACTCCTGCAAGGAGGTGACCCAGTTGGCTCTTTTCTCTCCTAACTCTTTTTGCACTAACAAGTTCCTTACGGCAGGGTAAGGGACAATGACCTTCGTTCTTGACTTCAAAAGATAAGACCGAAAATGCTTAACTACCTTGAAGACAACGTAGGCTTGCCGATCGACCACTGGGTAGTTAAGTTCAGCACCTTTGAAAGAAGAGCTCATAAAGGCGATGGGTACTTCATTGTTCTCGGAATTCTTTTGAGTTAAGACCGCGACATAGGAACGATCAGAGGCAAAAGTGTAGAGTGTAAAGTCTTGAGAGAAATCAGGGCTCATGAGAGACAGAGCATCAATTATAGCCTTCTTTATATCGTTAAAAGCTTGGTTTTCAGTGGGTCCCCAGTGATATTGGGTGTCC
>SNQJ01S0182644.1:3129-19105 GCA_010110895.2 Picea sitchensis | reverse complement strand
AGGACTATCTAATTGGTGGTAATCTGTGAGGGGGAAATTTGTCTTTGTACTATTATCCTTTGCCCTTTCAAAACCCCAGGTTACCGGGGAGGTCTCCCCTAGGCCTGGCCTCCCTAAATAGAAAGAGCCTCCCCATTGTGGTGACATTGGGTGGGAAAGGTTCCTGTTTCGCCAGTTTGACCTACTATGCTTTAGCCTTTCTTGCATCTACAAACTATGTAATAACATTTTGGCACCGTTGTCGGGGAACACTGATTCAATTCTCCTCTGACGACAAATATTTTTGGTAAGCCTTACCTCAGAACCTTATCTTACAAGCTTACCTGGTGACTCCACTAGAGTGTTTTCCCTTTTCTTTGGTAGTTTCAAGTAAACTATTTGGCAACTCCACAAACCAAAAAGAGGTTCAGTAATCCTCCTTTGTCTTATAGAAGAAAGCCTCCAAGGAGCTCTCTTGTTGTCAAATCACTCTTCGGGAAAAGCCTTCCTTTAAGAATCATGTCTAGCTCTTAGACCGCTACAACAAACCCAACCAACAATCAAAGACAATGGTCATATACTCTTTTTAAACCATTATACATGCCAGCCGTACCAGGCTACCCTAGGAAAATTCCACCCAAGTACGAGAAGTGGTTGCCTAAATTCACTGGTACTAATGCAATCAGTGTCAAAGAACACATGAGAAAATTTTGGGCATTTTTCCAGCTTCATCCCATTAGTGATGTTGTTGAAGATTTGGTCATGAAGTTGTTCTCCGCTACTCTTTATGATGCCTCAAGGCATTGGTATCTAAGCCTTCCTGATGGAAGCATCAAAACCATGGATAGACTTGAAGAGGCCTTTCTCAAAAGATGGAGGTTCAAAGAAGACCCCAATATGCTCCTCACCCGACTAAATAACCTTTATAAATATGAAAATGAATCCATTCAGGAGTTCCACACTAGATTCGAGACTTTGCTGCAAAGAATTCCCGCAAGCCATCATCCGAAAGATGACTACCTCATCCATGTTTACACTAGATCTTTCAATGGCCAACTAGGGTATCTTATCAGAGATAAAAAAAACCTAGTCCATTCAGGATGCTGAGACCCCAACAGGGGGTAGAGACAGGATGGAGATGGATCAAGGATTTTTCACTATAGAGGAAGAGGACATTCCATCAGAAGCACTCCGACAGGACTAGACCTGGGGGGAATGACCCCTTTTCAGTGGAACGCCAACCTTGGAAGGCTTGGGACATCTCTATCTTCACCATGACATCATCCAGCTTCATGGATGGTTTAGAAGGAAGATTGGGCAGTAGTGGCACGTGTGGCATGTTGGAGAGGCCCCTGGGGGCCTAACGTTTTGCTCCTTGGTGTCTCATTTTCCCTAGAAAGGGCTAGCGCCTCCCTTGAAGGGGATATTACTCTCATTTTTACTTTATTAGGGATTTTTACTTAGCATTTAATGTAAAACAATATGATTTTGACATTGTGGCCTTGTCGACCTTTTTTATGACCTAAAAAGTAAAATTAGGTCATTGATACAGTATATATTGAGGGTTTTGACTCTCATTTTTATCATCAATTATCACTCAGTCATATTGAGGTCTGATTTTTAGCACCCTATTGGGGTTTTTCGCTGAACTAGTGATGCACACTTGTTGAAGGAAGATATTTTTTGGCATTTATGGTGTTTCTCTTGAAGGAAGGTGTTACAACTAGGGTTTGCATGGTTATTTCTTCATGAATTGTAAGTGTTTTTCTTCAAAAATTCTTGTTGAATGGTTGTAGTTTAAATTTCTTGCATATTTCTTATAAATATTGCTGAATCAAAACCCTAGGGAACAAACACACAAGTAGGTCGTTGTCTCATGTCCCCTGATAGAGAAACCTTTATCCATTGAAAGAGAAGAAGAGAGCCTAGCCATAACTACACTCCTTGCTTTTCTTTCCCCTGTACTAGCTGTATCTTTAGAATCCAAGAGAGGGAGATGTCCTAGGCCTATGTTATCTACACCTAGGACCATTTTTCCCTTTGGGTTTGAAGAAAGAGCCTTGCCACAGCAACACTCTCCCTCTTTAAGCTCTCTCATCTTGTTTTTCTGCTTCATCTAAGCTAGTCATTTTTCAAGAAGGAGGAGAGAGCATGAGGCCTTGCTTTTGCAACACTAGAGTGATCCTCTCTCCCCTAGGGTTCTATCTTTGAGGTCTTGATTTAACAACACCTTGAAACTTTTCCCTCCAGTCCTTTTAAAATCTTATCTCCTTCAACCTGTGCGTCCTTCACTCTTTTGACTCCATTTAACCCTAAGGCGTTGATCTCCAGCCTCAACGTTGAAGTAAGACCTTGATCCAAACACTCTCAAACTCTTTTGAATTGAAACCCCAACTACACTAACCCTAACCTATTAACCCTGGACTATTAACGTCACCCTTGGTTATTTCATCTTGATGCAGCAACATTTCACTTTATAAGTAATTGAATGGTAGTTGAGGGCATTTATTAGACTAAGTACCAATTGATTACATTGGATGCCATATCATTTTTGTATCTATTGACAAGTGACATATTTATCATTGTCATTTTGCAAACATTGACTTCGTCAATATTTACTTTTAAAAACTGCTTATATTGAATATCAGATAGTCATTGATTTATGAAGTACTAACCAAGATTGCACGTATTAGTCTCCTTATTGTGTTGTCTCAAGAAGGTGCTTTTCTTTTCTTTGGTTATACCCTATTATTGGTTGTTTAGCTGGGACTATCTGATTGACGGTAATCTGTGAGGGGGAAAGTTTTCTTTGTACTATTATCCTTTTCTCTTTCAAAACCCCAGGTTACCAGGGACATCTCCCCTTGGCCTAGCCTCCCTAAATAGAAAGAGCCTCCCCATTGTGGTGACATTGGGTGGGGAAGGTTCCTGTTTCGCCAGTTTGACCTACTATTCTTTATCCTTTCTTGCATCTACAAACTATGTGATAACATTTTGGTGCCATTGTCAGGGAACAATAATTCAATTCTCCTCAGACGACAAATATTTTTGGTAAGCCTTACCTCAGAACCTTATCTTACAAGCTTACCTGGTGACTCCACTAGGGTGTTTTCCCTTTTCTTTGGTAGTTTCAAGTAAACTATCTGGGGGCTCCACAAACCAAAAAGAGGTTCAATAATCCTCCTTTGTCTTTCAGAAGGAATCCTCCCAGAAGCTCTCCTGTTGTCAAATCACTCTTCGGGAAAAGCCTTCCTTTAAGAATCATGTCTAACTCTCAGACCGCTACAATGAACCCAACCAACAATCAACGACAATGGTCATCTACTCTTTTTAAACCATTAGACATGTCATCCATACCAAGCTACCCTAGGCAAATGCCACCCAAGTATGAGAAGTGGTTTCCTAAATTCACCGGTACTAATGCAATCAGTGACGAAGAGTGCATGAGAAACTTTTGGGATTTTTTCTAGCTCCATCCCATTAGTGACGATGCTGAAGATTTTCTCATGAAGTTGTTCTCCATCACTCTTTATGATGCTTCAAGGCGTTGGTACCTAAGCCTTCCTGATGGAAGCATAAAAACCATGGATAGACTTGAAGAGGCCTTTCTCAAAAGATGGAGTGTCAAAGAAGACCCCAATATGTTCCTCACTTGACTGAATAACCTTGCCAAATATGAAAATGAATCCCTTTGGGAGTTCCACACCAAATTTGAGACTTTACTGCAAAGAATTCCTACAATCCATCATCTGAAAGATGACTACCTCATCCATGTTTACACCAGATATTTCAATGTCCAACTAGGGTATCTTCTCAGAGATAAAAAAACCCCAGTCCATTTAGTAAGCCCAAGAGCTCGCTACTAAAATAGAGGGGAACCTCCTTTCATCCAAGATTAAGCCTTTTTCTAGCCCAAGGGGGAGAATAGACACTAAACCAAAAACAGTTCACAATGTTGAGCCTACTTCAGATCTATGTACCAGTATCACTAAGATGCAAGCCTCCATGGATGGTATCATGAAAAATCAAGAGGAAATGATGAGCAGGATTGTCAAATTGGAAAGATCTCAGACCCAAGCACCCAGGGTCCCATACAAAGGGAAATTCTAGAAGGGAGGCCAATTTTACAAACCAAAGAATGAGCATGAATTTCCAAACACCTTGGCCCCTACAAATACTATTGATGAAAATCCTTGGTGCCTAGAATGCAGTGAAGCACATTGGGAGCATGGGTGTCCTTACAATAGTGGCCATCAACAAGTCAAAAACAGGGATTGTTTCATGGAGTTTTCTCAAATAAATATCATAGATGCAGAACATCAGGTAGTCATAAAAGAAGCATTTAGATCAAAAAGGATGGCATTAATAAACAACCAGGACCAGAAATCACGAGAGAAGCTAAAGAAACAAGAATTTCAGGTGTACAAAAGAAAGAATTTGAAACAACCTGTTGTTGATTAGGAAAAGCTTCCACCTCTGGAAATACTTCTTCCCAAGACATCCAAGGCTGGTAAGGTTAACCTAAACTTTGACTTCGAAGGGGAATTATCGAAAATGCATGTAAACATCCCCCTGAGAGAAGCAATCAAGATCCCATCCATCAATGAACACTTTGACACTTTGTTTTTGGGATCCGATGAACCCATGGACCCCCCTATTATGTTGCAAGATGATCACTTCAGGTTCCAATATGGTGAGAACCCTCCTTTCTTCATGACGTTGGAAATGAACGACAAGAACCTCAACAATTGCACGTTAGATACAGGTGATGGTGCCAACATGATGTCACTCAAAGTCATGCGACAATTGGGTTTGAAGGTCACACGGCCTTATAGAATTTTATGTGGCTTTGAATCTAAAGCCATACCCACACACGGGGTGGCTGAGAATGTTAAAGTTTGCCTGAAGGAGTACCCAAAGAAGATGGTCCACATTGATATCATGGTAGTTGATGTCCCAAATGTGTGGGGGATTCTTTTATCTAGAAATTTTGTTGCAATGTTAGGTGGCACCCTTGATATGGACCTCACATTCTTGCAATTTCCTTTGAAAAATGGAACAATAGGCCATCTCCTCAATGTGCCAATAACCGGGGACCATGTGCAAGATATTACTCACCCCATCAATAATAACGAAGCATAAGACAAAACGATTCAAACTCTTCAAAAGTATTCTCCAGAAGATATTCCCTTTGCAATGGAAGAGGATTTTGATTAGATCAAATGGTCCAAGAAATAATAATACCAACAACTCCTACATGAATTCAAGAACAAAGAGATTGGGATAGTGAAGATATTAAAGAAACATGAAGATGATGTACAAATTCACCCATCTCAAGAAGAAGTGTTTATAGCAGAAGCCCACCCTCCTCCTTCAGCACAATACACTAGGTTTGTCTAGGGAACAACCAAATACAAAGTCAGAAAGTACAAGGAAGGAGACATGATATGGATGTGGGATACCCAGAAAGGAGAGCCAAGTAATGTAAAAGGAAGAACTTAGTCATGGCTCGAACCCTTCAAAGTTAGAATGGAATCAGTTAATGACTCATATTACCTATCCACTTTGGAGGGAAGAAGGAACCCATTACCCATCAACGGGAACCTCCTCAAACCCCACCAAGGTGGGAGGACCTGACTTCACAGGTAAGTACATGTAAGTAAGAATTTTGTATTCATGTATTATACCATTTGCATTTCATGTTAGTTTTCTTTCACATTTTCATTATTTATTGTTTTGTTTCAGCGTATATATATGTATGTATGTATGTATGTATGTATGTTGGGGTGGCATTACCACCCCATTTTGGTTACTAATGCCCTTATTGAGATTGAGCAGGTTTGCAGGTTATGCCAGAGATGTTGAGGTTCTCATGTGCTCTACGGTGAGCACATGTCCCCTAGTTGGAGCCATATGTTATCCCCAGCTTTTAGGGATATATAGGAGATCATGTCTTGAGGCCCACAGGTCCTAGACATGGATTACCGAGAGCAGGATTGACTTGAGCATGGCCCTAGAGGGCCCATCCTTTTCTTCTTCCATCAACTTTTTCTTGTAAGCAACAACAACATCCATCACATTCTTGTAGACTGGGCAGCAATGGCACGTGTGGCATGTTGGAGAGGCCCCTAGGGGGCTAACGTTTTGCTCCTTGGTGTCTCATTTTCCCTAGAAAGGTCTAGCACCTCCCTTAAAGGGGATTTCACTCTCATTTTTACTTGATTAGGGAATTTTACTTAGCATTTAATGTAAAAATAGTATGATTTTGACATTGTGTCCTTGTCGGTCTTTTCTATGACCGAAAAAGTAAAATTAGGTCATTGATACAGTATATATTGAGGGTTTTGACTCTCATTTTTATCATCAATTATCACTCACTCATAGTGAGGTCTGATTTTTAGTGCCCTATTAGGGTTTTTGGCTGAACTAGTGATGCACACTTGTTGAAGGAAGAGATTTTTTGGCATTTATGGTGTTTCTCTTGAAGGAAGGTGTTACAACTAAGGTTTGCATGGTTATTTCTTCATGAATTGTAAGTGTTTTTTCTTAAAAACTTCTTATTGAATCATTGTAGTTTAATTTTCTTGCATATTGCTTATAAATATTGTTGAATCAAAACCATAGGGGACAAACACACAAGTAGGTCATTGTCTCATGCCCCTTGATAGAGAAGCCTTTAGCCATTGAAAGAGAAGAAGAGAGCCTAGACATAGCTAAAATCCCTGCTTTTATTCCCCCTGTGCTAGATGTACCTTTAGAATCCAAGAGAGGGAGACGTCCTAGGCCTAGGTTATCTACACCTAGGACCATTTTTCCCTTAGGGTTTGAAGAAAGACCCTTTCCACATAAACACTCTCCCTCTTTAAGATCTCTCATCTTGTTTTTGTGCTTCATCTATGCTATCCATTTGCTGGGAAGGAGGAGAGAGCACAAGGACTTGCTTTTGTAACACTAGAGTCAGCCTGTCTCCCCTAGGGTTTTGTCTTTGAGGCCCTACTTTAGCAACACCTTGAAACTTTTCCCTCCAGTCCTTTTAAAATCTCATCTCCTTCAACCTGTGCATATTTCTCTCTTTTGACTCCATTTAACCCTAAGGCACCGATCTCCAGCCTCAACGTTGAATTAAGACCTTGATCCAAACACTCTCAAACTCTTTTGAATTGAAACCCCAACTACACTAACCCTAACCTACTAACCCTGGACTGTTGATGTAACCCTTGGTTATTTCATCTTGATGCAGCAACGTTTCACTTTATAAGCAATTGAATGGTAGTTGAGGGCATTTATTAGACTAAGTATAGATTGATTACATTGGATTCCATATCATTTTTGTATATATTGACAAGTGGCATATTTATCATTGCCATTTTGCAAACATTGACTTCGTCAATCTTTACTTTTAAAAACTGCTTCTATTGAATATTGGATAGTCATTGATTTATGAAGTACTAACCAATATTGCATGTATTAGTCTCCTTGTTTTGTTTTCTCAAGCAGGTGCTTTTATTTTCTTTGGTTATACTCTATTATTGGTTGTTTAGCCGGGACTATTTGATTGGCGATAATTTGTGAGGGGGAAATTTGTCTTTGTACTATTAGCCTTTGCCCTTTCAAAACCCCGGGTTACTAGGGATGTCTCCCCTGGGCCTAGCCTCCATAAATAGAAAGAGCCTCCCCATTGTGGTGACATTGGGTGGGGAAGGTTCATGTTTCACTAGTTTGACCTACTATTCTTTATCCTTTCTTGCATCTACAAACTGTCTGATAACAAGGCCCACACTGGAAAACTGCCCATATCAGACCCCCCCCATCATTAAAGGTAGAACGGGGGGGGGGGTCTGGAATGGGACCTCAACCATATATCTGGGTGCGACTCCCCTGACCCTTCAGATCCATGCACGAGAAAACAGTCATATCAGAGCCCCCCCCACCCATTAAACGTAGAACGATGGGGGGGGTTCGGAATTGAATTTGGACCGAAGATCTGGGCACGCATATTCTAATCACCTAGATCTGCACGTTGCATAATCTAGAGTGCTTATGTACCCCCAACTTAGGATAAGTGGGTTTTTTGACCCATTCTTTGCCAATTTTTCTCCAAAGGGGACACTTTGTAGGAAAACACCTCACATACGAGATTATGTGCTAACATTAGGCTCCATGGGGGATGGTTTTCTCCCTGCGAGATGCCAAGAAGTATTTTGTAGATTCAATTCCTTGTTGTTGAGCTATGGATTCATTATTAAAAATGAGATATAAAATGAAAAAAAATATTTACAAACATAGAGGAGTCATGTGTGGCTCAAAAGAAACATTTCTTCAGAAAATGCCCATTCTCAGGGCCATTGAAAACTTCTTCACCCTCCAAATCCTACAACCTGTAGGTATTATTTGAAAACACTCCAGCGACCTTGAAGGGACAGATCCATAGGGCTTCGAATTTGCCATGTTTTCCCTTGTCCTGCTTGGGAGCATCCCATTTAAATACCAGATTTCTTAGTTGGAAATCCTCTTTATTGACCCTCCTATCAAATACCTGCTTGATCGTTTGCTGATCATTGTGATCTTTTTTCATTACCTGCTCCCTGGTCTACTACACTTCCACCATTTGATGGATTATTCTGACCATATGATCTGGCTCTCCTTCATAATATTGAAATAATTTTGCTACAGGTAGAGCCAGTTGAGTGGGAAAAATATCATTTGTCCCATAAACAAGTTGAAAAGGGGAGGTGCCCAGAGATTTCTTGGTTGTCACTTGGTCATCCCACAGAGCGAATTTGAGTTTTGAGTCCCATGCCTTCTTATTATCTTACAACAATCATTTAATGAGCTTAATCAGGCTTTTATTGGAAGACTCTGCCAGACCATTTCCTTGTGGATAATAGGGAGTGAAATGAACCAGTGAAATCTAAAACTACTCACAAAACCTCAATAGAGGCTCAGACCTGAAAGATGCAGCATTAGCAGTGACAATTCTGCTAAGGCATCAAAACCTTGCTATGATATCCTCCAGGAAGATGATGATAACTTTGTGTGAATCACTCATGGTGGGGATAGCTTCTATCCACTTGGTAAAATAGTCAGTTGCAGTCAGGATTCATCTGTGTTGGTCGCTCGAGGAAGGATGAATCTCTCCAATGAATTCCAACCCCCATTGTTGAAAGGGTGTTGCAGCTACTACAGGTTTTAGTGGCAAATATTTGAGATGTTTCTTTCTTGAGAACCTTTGGCATTTGATGCATGCTCTCACCTCTCTGCAGACATCATTGAATAAAGTGGGCCAGTAGTACCCAGCCTTGAGAATCTTGTGGGTTGTGTTCTTCCAAAAATGGTGTGTCCCACAGAGGCTGCTATGGAAATCAAATGTCACTTTCTGGGCCTCCTGTGGGTTCAGACACCTCAGAATCACCCCTAGAGGGTCTCTCCAGTACAAGACTTGGTCAATAAGGCAATATCTGATCACCTTGAGCTTTAAATCTCTTTCCCTACTCTTCCCCATTTCATCAGGGGGATTTAATTCTAGCAGAAAATGTATGATATCTCTATACCAGGTGCACTCTACTAGTGAAGGATTGTCTTGAGGATTGATACCAGACAATTCATCCTATTGATTTCTTGAGAAACCATCGATGAATTTAACCCCCAATGCTTTTCAATTTGATTCAACCAGAAGCTTAGCTAAGCCCTGCCCTTTAACCAACTTGGTTAGCTTAATCGCCAGGTCAAACACAAGGATCTTGGAAATCCACTTTCTTCTTTTCCCATCTATGTCAGGCTGAATGTGAATGTCCTTCACAGAAGCTGAAGGAACATATGCAATGATTTTTTAAAGAAGAACATAGACTCTGAATGCTTTAAGGGCCTTAACCAAGGCATAGGCTTGCTTCTCCATGATGTCATATTTGACCTCTGCATCTCTTAATTCCCTGCTGAAAAATGAAATGGGCTCCTCCATCCCTTCAACATTCTTCTGTAATAGAACGGATGCTACTATATCAAAAGAAGCAAAAGAAAAAATTAGGAAATTCTTGGAATAATCAGAACTAATCAACACAGGTGCCTCAGTCAAATATTTTTTTATTTGGAAAAAGGATTCTCTGGGTTCCGCGGTCCATTTTACTTCATTTCCCTTTCTGAGAATGGTTGTGATGTGCTTCACCAACTCAACAAAATTTGAGACAAACCTCCTCAGAAAATTAATTTTACCCAGGAAAGACTGGACCTCTTTCTTAGATCTAGGAAGTGACAGGGTCTGAATTTCTTTCACCCTGATGGGATCAATTCTCACTCCCTCTGTTGATACTATATGACCTAACATATTCCCCTCCTCCATAGCAAACATATATTTCTTGGGGTTTAAGAAAAATCCAAACCTTCTGCATTTCAAGAAAACCTTCCTTAAGTGACAACAATTCTCTTTATCATATCTGGAGAAGATAGTGATGTCATCCAGATAGATCACCACAAACTGATCTTTCTCCCCAATGAATTTTGTATCCATGGCTCGTTGAAATGTTGCTCCTACATTCATCAATCCAAAAGGCATTTTGGCATACATGAATGTGCCCCAAGGAGTGGTGAAGGTTTTTTTTCTCTATCCTTAGGTAGGACTGATATCTGATTGTAGCCAGAAAATCCATCAATCATGGATATCCTGGATGCACCAGTTACTCTCTGCAGTATATGCTCCATTTTAGGTAGGGGGTAATTGTCCTTTCTTGAGATTTTGTTCAGGTTCCTGAAGTCAACACAAAGTCTGATTTCTCCACTCTTCTTTCTTACTAGCACCAGATTATCCACCCACTCAAATATCTCAAAGGGACTATGATTTGGGCATATAACAACTTCTTCACTTCTCTCTCCATGATAGGCAGTAACATGGGATTAATTTGTCTTAGATTCTATCTGAATGTCTTAGCCTCTTCTTTCAGTGGGACCTTGTGCTCAATGACAGATGTGTCATAGGTCTTGAGGTCTTCATATGTCCAGGAGAACACATCAGAAAATTCTTTTAATAACTCAACATACTCATATCTTTGCTCCCTCGCCAGGCTGCTTGACAACTTGAAGAACTTAGGATCCTCCTATGTGCCAATATTTCACTTTGTTACCTCAACATCCTCATTTGAAACCTTACCCTTTATTGCCACATCATTCCCATCGAACAATCTTTCTGAAGGAACTAGTCCCTTTGGAATGTGATTGCTAGAAAACCGAACAATATGGTGAGTAGCAATATTATTTAAAAATACCTTAGGGTAAGGGTCACCTTTGGGATCAAGATATTGATCAATGTGCAATGCAGAGAATTCATCAACAGACTCAAGAAATTTTTTGATTTCAATATCATCCTCAAATACCTTCCAATGCTTGATATTGTCCGGTACAGATGGCCTATATCTTATCTCAGCATCATATTTGATCTTAGGTGGAAGAGGGATCCTAAACAGGCTAGCTAAGACACCTAGGGAATCGGCCAAAGTATTTTCCTCTCTTGGAACAAATGAAATGTTGAAAGCTGAGAAGAAATTGTCAATCAAGTCCCATACCTCATTTTTGTAACTTCTGAGCCGAGGATGTTTATCCCCATAAGAATTTATGACCTACGGGACTATCAATTCGACATATTCGAACACTACTACCTTCGCAATTCCCATGTCCTTTGCAGCGCTCAAACCTAAAACAAGAGCCTCATATTCTACCACATTATTGGTAGTCTCAAATTCTAGCTTGTATGTCAGGGATATGGTTTCCTGACAAGGTGACACAAAAACCACTCTAGCACCAGCACCCTCACTAGAAGAGGCTCCGTCGAAGAACATCTTCCACACAGAGGTAGTTGGAGGAGGGATCTCAGGATAGGAAATGGGTTTCTTTCTGACTTCAAGAGGAGCTTTAGGGGTAGCAGTGAGATGCAACAAACTAGACCCCAAATCAGTGTCAAGTGCAAAGATAGGGTGATTAGTGGGATCTACTTTGTCACTAACAATGTAGCCCAACTGAGATTCTCTATACAGTCTTCTGTGTTCCCCTCCAAAGACTGGGATGGTGGAATATGTAAGGTCCATATGTAATGTTCCTCCAAGCATTTTAATCCAATATCTTGGTAGTAGCATGCCAAACTTGGGAGGAACATCAACTACCACAACGTCCATGACCATACTCTTCATTGGCAACTAAAATAAGGACACCACCAGGTCTTTGATGACTCCAATACATTGCACCCTCCTTGAATCAAAATAGTATAAATCATGATAGGCCTCTGTTACTTCCAATCCCAATTCTTCCATGACTATTTTGGGCATGAGGTTATGAGAAGCCCCTGAATCCATTAGGCAGTTATGCAACACCTTATCATGTATGTTTAGGGATGCGTAGAAGGAAGGGGATGAGTCATCTTTGTGTTCTACCATGGGACCTAGGGTGGCTATTGGATTTTAATCTTGGAAATTTACTGAGTCTGTGGAAAGCTGAGGTGGCTCAGACAACAACAGTTTGGAGAGGGACCTTTTGAAATCTTCATTTTTAACAAGTTACGAGAGGGGTACGCAAATTTTGATCATTTGAATTTCATGCTCAAAACTGAAGGAGGAAGGAGGCTTAGGAATTTACCTCACCTATGGGACAGGGGCTTTGGCTATTGGTAAGATATTCTAAACTTTCTTTTCCTTGGCAGTGTTTTCTGCAGGCTTAGTAGGCCCTTTTGCTAGAAGAGGTTGATCATAGATATCAGACTTCCCTTCTTTCTTCTTTGACCTGAGGTTATACCTGTTAGGACTGTTGTCTTTGGCTTTCTCCCCTTTAATCAGTTCATTGGTTTGACTGTTAATGAGGGATTCTTCATATGCATAATTAGTCAAATGGGGAAGAGGGGAGGTGTCTTCAATACAGTGAATTTCAGGGTCAAGTTCCTCCTCTTCCCTCTCCTCATCATTAACCAAGTTATTTTGGAGAGGGGATTGAATCTTTTGATCATATCTATCTCTATTCCCTTTTTCCCTTGGCATAACCTGTGGCACATTTTTATTAGGCCTTCTGAAACCTCTGTTATCAATATTTTGGGGATTTCTGTACATGGGCTTCCCTTCTAACTCCAACCTTTCATTCTAGCCGAAAGTGTCTTTAGCATCTTAATTACTTCATCCATCTGAGGGGGGAGGGTAGAGGAACTATATGTGGAGGATTCAACTCTCCTTCTGGGTATGTCTCTATCATCTTTAGTTCTGAGTCGATCGACAGCCAAAATATTCGACTCAACTTCCACAACTGTATCCTGCATGTGAGCCAGGGAAGTGGCTCGCCTTTCCCTCAACAAAAGGCAGAAATTAGGGTCAAAGGAACTGGCATAAGTAATTTTTTCTAAGGCTTATGAATGATTTATCTCAACAAGGATCTTATGGTACATCTTATTGAACCTCTTGGAGAAGTCAGAGACAAACTCTCCTTCCTTTCTCTTCAAAGACCAGAACTCTGTCATGTAATACATGAAGTCTTTCTTATCTCCCCACTGTCTCAAGAAGGAATTATCCAAAGCCTCTATCCCATCAACAGATCAAGGAGGCAAGGCCCTAAACCATTTCCTAGCCTCTCCTTCAAGGATATGAACAAAAATTCTCATCCATACGTCTACATGCATGATGACATGATGATCTGTAAAATTGTAAAAGGCTTCAAAGTGTTCTTCTGCGGTTATATCTCCTTCACCTGTAAAATTGGGAAGTTGCTTGAGGTAGCCATTTGCTGGAAGGGAATTGAGAGGTTGAGGTAACATAAGGGGAGAATACCTAGTAGCTATTATAGCCTCCATCCTGGCCATGGGGGGATTTTCTCCTACCATAGGAATATTAGGTGGAGGAGAACTAGGAGGAGAAGGGGCTTGAATAGGGGAGACTGGAACCGAGCTTGTAGGAGGAAAGGGAAACAGGGGAGGATTTAAAAAGGAGGATGTTGGGTTTAGTAAGACAGAGGGTTGCGTTATCACAACGGTAGCAACAGTAACAAAAGGAGGGGTGGTAAATACTTGCGTAGGAAAATCTTATGAATTCCTCGTTCTAGACCCAGCTGCAACATCAGGGGATATAGGAGTGACAAGAGTTTCTACCTCTAGTCCCAGACCAGGAGAAGAAATCTCAGCAGAAACACTCCCAAAGTTTAGAAAATGGGAGAATTCATAAAAAGGTCTGCTAGGAAACTGAGAAGTAGATAATGGAGTTTCTAATAGAGGAAGACGTGAATTGTCAGAAATACCTAGTTCAACAACAAAAGCTCCTTCTCCGAGGGCCTTTCCCTTTCTGTCAAGATTCTTTGGATCTGCTTTATGTGTCTCTAGGGGCAGCTGCAGGGTAGACCTCATGTGTCTACCTCTGGAAGCCATCACTAAAATGATAGGTTCGCCTCAATGGATTCATCACAATGGAGTAACTAGGTGCACAATATCAATCTTCAAGGGTGTTGATGCCTGATGCACCTTGAGAATCATAGGCTCAATGTCATTCAACTCTGGGGAAAATATTCAAATTCTTCCCCACCAACGATGCCATAAATGTTAGCATCATAAGTCACTCCTGGATTGTGGTAGGAGCAAAGCCTGATGCCCATCAGTTTTATGTCAAGATTTGTATATAAAAGGGTGATTGAATGGCTGCAGACCCACAAGAATATCATTTTAACTCATAATCCTGGGCCAGGCTATGCACAAGTAGGTGAGGTATTGATCTAACTTCAATCAGTAAATTGTAATAAGGGTCAGTAGGAGGAAGAATTTAGAGAGAAACTGCAAAGGTCTATTGTAGGCATCAAACTTCCAACAACCCGTAGAAGAAACAACAAACACTGAAATGTGTCATAATGACAGAGTTACAGTAACACAGTGATTATACCTACATCACGATGGCTACTATAACATCTCGCTTGAATATTTCAATGAGATATTCAGGGTAAGAGGACGAAAAAGACATAGGAGATTGATTTAAAACTGGTGAAAACACTGTCATGATCAAACATACATCACACAACATAATCACCCTCGACTGGACCTGCCAATTCTGAGTGTCTTAAAACAAAGCTTACAGAGAGATGGAGAGAAGTTGACTTTCACTAAACAGGAGGTCTCAGATACAACTCATAACCAGAGAACCATAAATTTCATTTAAGCTTTACAATTCGGGAGCATAGCTCAATCATCAATGGATAGAAAAATGGAAAAAATGCCTTCATATACTTGGAGCAAAACCCAGCAGGAGCTTCGAGTTACTACATTGAAGGCATTACATCTACATGTTTACTGGCAGACTGTGCATGCAGTCTCTGGGCCATCGTGCACTTCGGTTAGAAGCCACTGTGTTCTAGAACAAGCCTGCAAGGAGTTGACAAGATGACAGTCCTCTCCTAGACTTTCCATTTATGGTGGAAATGATGTCCACCCACCACCAACTGTTTCAATAAATACTTCCTTGGTATTGGAAATGGCCCCGGTCAACTCTGCACCTTTGGGACGTGGAGGCTTCTCATGCTACCACCTCAATCTGCTAAACGGCTTCATGGTAAGACGTGGAGGCAGAAGTTCTAACTGGGGCACTTGACAGGGAGCGACGGATGAGCGGTGACTAGACAGGGATGATTTGGCATATTATATGTGGAAGCGAGACGAGGAGAGGACAGAGGAAGAATGTGGCAGATCTTGTGGGGGCCATGGAGATATGGTGGTGGTATGTGATTTGTTGAAAGGGAACACATATCCTATGACAGGATGATGTGATAGGGAGAGGGACAGGTGTGGGAAGACAAGAGGGAGCAAAATGGAAAATGACATGCCATGAGGGTGAGTGGGAGGAAAGTGTGTCCTAATGAAACAAGGGGGAAATGAGTGATGTGACTGGTGGACAAGAGGCCTAGTGGAACACAGGTGGCAAGAGGAGGGGGGTGACGCAAGGAGGAGGCACCACAATAGAAAAGGGGCCCACACTGGAAAACTGCCCATATCAGACCCCCCCCC
>SNQJ01S0182643.1:6522-25551 GCA_010110895.2 Picea sitchensis | reverse complement strand
TGAGAATAGGTACAAAAAGTGACTAGACAAACAATGAAGCAGCCTTTAAAGCCATAAAGAAGAAAAAAGACAAGGATAACGACCTTGATGAAGAAATAACAAATTTCATAAGAAGGTTCCAGAAAGGAAGTGGAAGATACAAAGGTAAGTCTCCTCTCAAATGATTTAATTGTGGTAGAATAGGACATATTGTTGAAAACTGTTACTATAAAAAGAGAAGTCTTAACAATAAATAGAGCTTCTACTCCAACGATGATGACATCTCCTCAGATGAGAGTGATGAAGAAGATAATGATGGAGGAGAATTCCTCTTCATAACCCAAGAAACCCAAGATGATGATCATAAGAATTCTAAAGAAGAAGAAATCATTTTTGAAGAAGATTCAGATGAAGAAACCAACCTTGATTCCTTTTGGGGATACAAAGACAATGCAGAGAGTGAATAAGAAGATGAGAATCTTTAAAAGTTGAAGCGTGTTGAAACTGAAAATAGAAAGCTTAGAAACACAAACATAATACTAAAAGGTGAATTGAGTAGTTGTGAAGAAAAGAATTACAAGCTTTAAAAGACCATTAATAGCTTGAAGGAACAATTAGAAGATTATGAGAAATTGAACGTAGAATTGGATCACACAAAAAGGGAGCTACTATTGACAACAAAAAAGTTGAAGAAGTTCGAAAAAAGAACTGAAAAATTAGATGAGATCCTTAGCAGTCAAATATTTTCAAACAACAACTCAAGACTAGGATACAATGACAGTTTGAAGACAACAAAACAAGAGAAGGAAGTTGAAAATGATGAAACCAACACTCCAGAACAAGTTGAACAACAAGATAGAAAACTAGAATTCAGAAGGAATGAGACATCAAGAAGATCCTTTCCCATCAGGTATGAAAGCAATCATTATGAAGGAAACTACAGAAGAATAGATCATGAACCTAGATGGACCACACCACAAAGAAGATCACTTACGCCCAGGTACCAAAATTTCTTTCTTGTACATTGTTATACTTGTGGAAATTTTGGACACAAGGCAATCAATTGTAGAATTAATGAAAGGAATAACTATGCAAGCTACATGAATGGTGAAAATAGTAGATATGAAAATGTTCGTAGACCTTTCAACAAAAATTACAATCCATTTGACCCATTAATGGATCAAAATATTGTATGTTACAAGTGCAATAATCTTGGTAAAAAAGCACGAGATTGCAGAGAGATGAAGGAAGATAATCATATGCCAAATGTCTGCATACCAACTATAGCACGGAAAAGGAAAGAAATTCCACACAATGAAAATTGTCGAATAACATTAGTCGCTAAAGAATGCAAAGAAGAAGATGAATGGTTCATAGACAGTGGGTGCTCATCTCATATGACCGAAGATCAAAACAAATTTGTTAGCTTGAAGAAAAAGGGTGGAAATGTTGCATTTGGAGATGACTCATCTACCAAAATATTTGGAAAAGGAACTGTAAATCTTGGAAGTGAAAATGTAAAAAAAGGAAAAGTCCTATTGGTTGAAGATTTGAAGCATAATCTCCTAGTGTCAGCAAAATATGTGATCAAGGATACACTCTTACGTTTGACTCCCGAAAATGTAAAATCAGAGAAAATAACTCAGGAAGATTGGTTACAGCTGCAATAAGAAGACCGAACAACATATACATCCTAGACATGAAGAAGAGAGAGAAGACAGAAGCAACACAAAAGGATTCCAAGGAAGAAAAAGTCCCAAAGACCAAAAATAAGGATGAAGTATTTTTGAGTGCCACATGTTTAGGGGGAGCAACCCCAAAGAAGAAGATTACCTTTTGCCATTAAACTTAGGGGGAGAAGCCATACTATTTTCCATTGATGTCAAAGGGGGAGAGAAATTGGGATCATGATGATAGGGGGAGCATGAGTGTTTCCATCAATGACAAAGGGGGAGATTGTTGGAAGATTGGTTGTTGTCATTGATGTCAACCCTAGTCATGGGTTTTGGACCGTTGCTATCAATGACAAAGGGGAGATTGTTGGAAGATTGGTTGTTGTCATTGATGTCAACCCTAGTCATGGTTTTGGACCCAAGATTGATGAAGGTATCGACATTGAATGGAAATGTAGATAAAACACCCATGGATGGGATAGTATACATCATGTTGTTCTAAGTGGTATGTGGTAATATCACGCGGGATCCTCATGGTTGAGGAGAAATGAATTTTTGAAGATGACAAAGTGAATTGAAGGAAGTACACGGGGTCTCTAAAAGATAATTAAAAGAAAGAATTACAAAATAAGAAAGTGTCAAGTCGCCCTAATGTTAAATGAAGTGACATAAATGGTATAAATAAACATCATTATACATTCATTTGATATAAGTCGAATTTCAGAGGAAATCTGGCCTTCTTTACTTATGATTTCAAGGGAGGATGAAGTCTTTGGTGATGCGTTCTAAGGTACGTTATTTCTTTGGTGTCATCTTATCATTTTGCTATGATTTTTTCTAGAACGACTAGATGGTGAAATCGTTAGCGGTATTGAGAAATATATCAAGGTACCCTCAGTAAAAATTTCAGCTCTTGATTTGCTATAATTATGGAGATACACTGCGTGGAAGATAGGGTTTCAGACCAACCTCGGTTAGTCAATAAACAAGTGTTCCAGTAAAAGTCATAACCTCTTCATCGAACTAAAAATGAAGTGGGAAAAATTTAATTAGAAAGAGTACGAATCGTATTCGTGTGATAGTTTCAGAATCGATGTTAATTATTGCCACGTACATTCTCGCGTGTTACTCCTCCTAAATAGACCAGAATTGAATAAAGTCTAACATTATTTCTATAACCTCTTTTTGGGGAGGATTCAAGGAGTGAAAATTGGAGGAGTTTCGTGAGAATACATTGAGTAATATTATCTATAGGATTAGAGTAATTCCAAGAATTGAAGAATTGCGTAAATTGAAGAAGTCTCAGAAACATTATTAGGTCTCTATGTGATGATTGGTTGATGGTGATGATTAATGTAAAGTTTTATTATCCGCGATATATTCTTGGTGGAAGGAAGGTAAGGATGGAGATTTCAATCCTCTTGATATTGGAGGATTGCATATTCCTTTTTTAGGTTTATCCCTCCCTTTACATTTGGAAGTTGTAGATAATTTTGGAAGTCATTACTTCACTTTAACAATAACTATTGATTACTTCATATATTGTGCATGGTGTATGGTGTAATTGGTAACTCTTATACCATTGTTCATTGCTCATTAAGGTTGAATGGTTTAAGTATGTTGAAAAAGGTTTTAAATCGTACATGATACTGATTCACCCCACTCTTATCGTCATTGATATGTATGTCGCATTTGGAAAGGCATGAAAAGTGCTGATAATGCCATGAGCATACGCTTGATTTCGTGACCGGTTATACATGTTATGTAGGTGTGTTCTCGACCCTTAACACGCTACATATCAAGAACTCTGTGGTTTATTCCAGGATAGTAATCTGATTAAGGAGATAGTTTGGTTTTGGGTCAAGTTTGATCCAATTGGAGGGTAGAGATCACAAATGAAGGATAATTTATCCATTTCATGTTATCAATTCATGGAATCAAATTTAATTAGTATTTGTGTTTCATAGATTTAACTCTGACAAAGATGAGTTGAGGAATGTTTGAATGTTGATCAAGTTTTATTAGGAGATCCTTGGAAAATCTAGTTATAGATTTCATAGTAGCCACAATGAAGGGTTGCTTATACTATGGGTATTGACCATTAAGGTCTTCATTATGGTATCAGAGCATAGAACGCTCTTTGGAAATTGAATGTTATGGTGGATTAGAAATTTGCATAGGTTGAGATTTTGAAGAAGAGAAATAACACTAATGTTCTTTGTAGATATTGAAGGTTGTGCAACAGGGAGATGCATGAGGAATTGTAGAGTTGCATAGGTGAAATTAATTTTAGATTAGAATCTGATTGGAAATTCCATCCAAAAGGAGGAATGCGATCATGGAGAAGATATCTCAGGTAAAAATTGTAAATTGATTTGGTATAAAATGTATTTTTGATGCAGGTAATAACAACATGGTACACCATTCAAGTTGTAGAGTGAAATTTATTACAGAAAAATGCTTGTGGGAGAGTCAACAAGTAAGTTGCTGAGAGATGAGAACAACATAGGTTCTCAAGTGAAGGTGATTAGTTGGCATGAAGAATCCTAACAAATTTAGAAGCTGAGGAGAAGACATGCTCTAGAGAGGTTATGTTGCAGATAACTAAGAGGTTTTCAAGAGGATGACTTGGTATTGGTAACAAAAATGAGACTTGTTACAAAGAGATGGAGGAGGCTTTTTACAGCTCACAGGTGGGCAAGGAGATTCCAAAAAAGGAAATGAAGTTGACTACTAATGGTCATTAAGGAAGCCACAACAAGAGAAAGAAGAAGGATGCCAAGGTAGATGGAAAACTGAAGATGAGTCAAGAAGACTTTTACAAAGATATGGTTGAGTTGAAATAAAGACTCGGTATGATAGAAAAGATACTAGATGAAGGTGAGAAAGGCCAATGGTATGGATGGATACCAAGAAAGAAGAAGGTGAGATGGAAAATTTTGTAGACAAGGTTGAGTTAGAGTATGTGTGCCAAGCTAAAGAAGGAACTCATAGTAGTTGAGTCTGTTTATTGTGAACCAGAGGGATAGATACCTTGAAGGATATGAAGGAAAGAGAGACTTTGCAGAAGTCTCATGAACTCTTTGCAGAGTTCATATCATCATGATGAGGTGCTGATAAAGAAAATGGATGAGGCTAGGAGGCATTATAGGTTTTATTTTGATAAATTGTGTGTAATTGCAGGTTTCCCAAAGGAAGGAGTTAGACAACTAGTTGACTGTCATGTAGGTTGGAGAAGGTGGAGATATGTTTTCTAAAAGAATAACAACAACACATAATCTAAATTCTTTGGATAATAAAGGAAATCTGAATAAATTCCCAGACCAATGCAAGAGAATAGTGCAAGAGGAGCATGTTGGAGACTTGATGAGTGTCTCACATAACACTTGAAAGATGTTGTGTTGGGGTAGAGAAAATTGATGACAATGAAGACTTCAAAGTATGGTAATTTTGAAACTAATGTTTTGCGCATGACTACAGGACAAAGGGAAAACACAGATGAATGGTTATTTGGAGCTATTGTGAAGTTGAAGAAGGATGCATAATTTCGTTGTTGTGAATCAGAGAAAGAGTTGACGCTTGAAGATGATGATAAAAGCCTCATTGACTGGTTGGAGACATATAAGGAATCCCAAGAAAATGTGGTTGCAGGAAACCAAGCAATAGAGGATGATGTGATTGTATACTTGTCTCAAGGAAAGGGAGACAAACATACTTCAACAAATTGGAATATTGGATAGACAAACAAAGATGTTTTATCTTCAACAAAGAACCTAGAAGAAGGCATGATGGAGAGATGGAAACAACAAAAATTGTAATTTTAAAACTTATAATTGGTGTATGTATACAGGTTACGGAGATTGGAAGTCCATAGAAAGAAGGAAGATATTAAGTTTTGTCTTACCAGAGGTTGAGACATCATTGTTTTATGAAAACAATGAGAAGGAAGATGGTGTATATTTGGAAAATGAAGATGTTGAAAATGATGAAAACACAAATTGAACAAATGAATTGGCTTGAATATATTTCAACTGATGAAATGTTGCATTGGGATACACAAGAGTACATAGAAGTAAATATGAAATTGGATAAGGAAGATGTTGTTGATTGGAGAATGGTAAGTGGAGGTATGAATAATTTGATTCCCCATTTGTTGGTTTAATCAAATTCAAGAGCGGAATTTGTAGGAAAGATTCCATAACTTAAGCATGGAACTGAGGGATGTGAGTTATTGGATACATGAGTATTCTCAAAGCCCTTAGAATAGACAAAGGTGTGGAACTAAAAATGTAATGTAGCCAATGGAAAATAACAACAGTAAACTACAACAAAGATATTCATCCCAAGGATATGTTTATGAAGACAACAAGGGATTTGAGGAGACAAAGACAACATAAATTGATTTTGTTATTGAAGGGTTATGGGAGTTGATGATGAGTTAGTCCATATGGAGAAGTTGTGTGGAAAAGGAGATGATCAATAAGAATTTGAAGCCGACTGAAAAGAAAGGAATGGACCAACAAACAACAATTGTACAACAACAACATGGGTGTAAGGCATTTAGACGACTACAAACTTAAGTTTGGGATCCATGAGGACTTGATCAACTTATGGAAACACATGATCAAGAGATCATACAGCCAACCTCGAAAGTATGATGTAGGAGAATCTAAGCTTCCAAATCTAAGACCTAAGGGGTCTCTCAAAATTTACTAAGGGAGTTGGTTCCCTAATGAAATGTTGTATTTTCCTAAGTTTTTGAGTATGTTCTAAAAGATGAGATTGTTAGAAGGGATGTGATTGTTTCCCTAACTGTTGATTTAATTAGTTTAGTGAGGATTGTATTGGAATTGTTCTCGAATATGAGAGATATCTTGGGAATGTTTTTGTTTCTCTATTCTTGGATAATTTGTAACCGATTCTGCTCAATAAAGACAGATCTCGAGAGAGGGTTGGAGTGATTATAATGTCTTAGGAGTAATTTGTGGATCTCAAGTCTGTATTAGGGAATTGTTGAGTAATTTGTGGATCTGAGCTATTTTTAGCTTTATTCCAGGACAATTATTTAATTGTAAGCCTGTAAGGAATAGGGTGTGGCCAAATGAATGTAGAAAAAAGCCAAGAAAGGGAAAAGATGCCCTGAATATGATCCAGGATAATAGGCATTGAAAGTCTTATGTAAATCCATGTATAGTGTGTGTCTCTAAATGAAGGAATGAAAATTATGTTTTGAGTATTATGAAGAAGCCTCTGATTTGTTTCATGTGTTGATTAGGTGTGAAAGAGCCACTGTAGATTGGTATAATTTTGGAACTGTGTTAGACCTTAGGTTTTGTTGTAAGTCTCAAGTTTTCTCACATACATAATTGCAAATGATTGTTGCAAGTCCGAGAAAGAGGAGTCACAAAGTGAATACGACCTCCAGAAGGTTGTCATCGACAAGGTAAAGGATCAATGATCACTTTTTCTAGCTAAGGTAACTTGTTACAGGTATGCGCAAGATATTGACAATGAAATCTACAATAGTCGTTCGATTTAGATTGGGGTTAGAATCTCATCATCCAACCCAGGATATTCAGATCAGGACAGATCCGACATCCATTATTCAGATTGATTGACATCCATTATCAAAGATCTTGGGCGGAGGTTTATTTCGCATGGAGAAGTAGCTCGAGATTTAATTTTAAGTTTGTATGTGAAATGATCCCAACTGTCCAACATATTGACATGGATCGAAGGATTATACATTTCAAGCCCCCATAGCATGGATATCTGAGTCGTAACTTAGCCCCCGAAATGAACGACAATTGTTCATTTTAATGATTGATTAAGTCATGTCTGTCGATTTGGAAAGTTAGGAAAAGTGTATATAACTCCACGAACATTAGCGCTCGATTTCAGGACCCTTGTCATATGTGATGTAGGTAAGTCCTTTGCGCTTACCACACTACAGATAAATAAATATGTGGTTTATTTTAGGATCAAGTAACCTGATTAAGGAGATAATATGGTTTTGGGTCAAGTTTGATCCAATTAGAGGGTAGAGATAAAAAATGGAGGAGAATTGATCCATTTCATGTGATCAATTGATGGAATCAAATTTAATTAATATTTGTTTTTCATAGATTTAACTCTGACATAGGTGAGCCGAGGAATATTTGAATGTTGATCAAGTGTTATTAGGAGATCCTTGGACAATCTAGTTACATACTTATAGAACAACCACATTGAAGGGTTGCTTAAATTGTTGGTATTGACCATTAAGGTCATCATTTTGGTATCAAAGCAAAGAATTCTCTTTGGAAATTGAATGTTATGGTGGATTAGAAATTTTCAGAAATTGAGCTTTTGGAGAAGATAAATAACACTAATGTTCTTTGCAGAGATTGAAGGTTGTGCAACAGGTAGATGCAAGAGGAATTGTAGAGTTGCAGAGGCAACATAGGTGAAATTAAGTTCAAATTTAGAGTCTGATTGAAAATTCTAGCCAACAGGAGGAATGAGATCATGGAGAAGATCGCTTAAGTAAAAATTGTAAATTGATTTTGGTATAAAATTGATTGTGGATGCATGTAATAGCAACATGGTACATCAAGGAAGCTGTAGAGTGAAATTTATTGTAGAGAAATGCTTCTGGAAGATTCAACAAGTAAGTAGATGAGAGATGAGAACAACATAGGTTATCGAGTGAAGGTGAGTAGTTGGAATACATAAGCCTAAAAACTTTAGAATTTGATGAGAAGACGTGCTCTAGAGAGGTTCTGTTGCAGATAACCAGGAGGTTTCCAAGATGATGACTTGGTATTGGTAAAAAGAAGGAGACTTGTTACAAAGAGATGGAGGAGGCTTGTCCTCACGCTTGGAAAGGAGAGTCCAATAAAGCAAATGGTGATGACTATTGATGGTCATGAAGGAAGCCACAACAAGAGAATGAAGAAGGATTCCAAGGAAGATGGGAAATGGAATATGAGTCAAGAAGAATTTGAAAGAGAGATGGTTGATTTGAAAGAAATAATCAGTAGGATAGAAAAGCTGCTAGATGAAGGTGAGAAAGACCAAGGGTATGCATGGATACTGAGAAAGAAGAAGGTGAGATGGATATTGTTGCATACAAGGTTGAGGCAGAGAATGTGTTCTAAGCTAAAGAAAAACTTGAGAGAAACTAAGTCTAAGATGCAGATTTTTATTGTGAAGCAAAGGAAGGATATGTCCTTGGAGAAGGATATGAAGGGAAAGAGAGACTTGCAAAAAGTCTCATAAACTCTTTGCATAGTTCATATCAACATGATGATGTGATGAAAAAGGAAATGGATGAGGCTAGGAGGACTCCTTATGGTTTTATTATGAAAATTATGTGTAATTGTAGGTTTTCCATAGGAAGGAGTTAGACAACTATATGAGATTGTTATGCAGGTTGGATATGTGGAAAATACAAACAACACATAATCTAAATTATGGGATAATAAAGGAAATTGAAGAAATTCCTGCACCAATGCAAGAGATTAGTTCCAAGAGGATCATGTTGGAGACTTGATGAGTGTCTGATAGAGCACTTGAAAGATGTTGTGTTGGGGCAGAGAAAATTGATGACAACATGACTTCAAAGTCTCCGCTAATTTGAAACTCCGATACTTTGCACATGACTGGTGAAATTTTATTTAGATCTATTGTGAAGATGAAGAAGGATGAATAAGTTCACTAGTGTGAACCAGAGAAAGAGTCGATGCTCGAAGATGATGATAAAAGCCTCATTGACTGGTTGGATGCATATAAAGAATCCTAGGAAAATGTGGTTGCAGGAAACCAAGCACTAGATGATGATGTGATTGTAGACTTGTGTCAAGGAAAGGGAGACAAACATACCTCAACAAATTGGAGTATTGGCCAGAGAAACAAAGATATTATATCTTCAACAGAGAACCAAGAAGAAGGCATGATGGAGATGGAGACAACAAAAAAATGTATTTTTAAACTGATAATTGGTGTATGTATACAAGTTATGGAGATTGTTAGTCCATATAAAGAAGGAATATTTTATTCCCTTGGCCTTACCAAGAAAGTTGAGACATCATTTTTTATGAAAAAATGAGAAGGAAGATGGTGTATATATGGAAAATGAAGATGTTGAAAATGATGAAAACACAAATGAACCAATGAATTGACTTGAAGATATTTCAACTGATGAAATGTTGCATTGGGATACACAAGAGTACAAAGAAGTAAAGATGAAATTCGATAAGGAAGATGTTGTTGATTGGAGAATGGTTAGTGAAGGTATGAATAATTTGATTTTGATCTGTTGTTTTAATCAAATTCAATAGAGGAATTTGCAGAAAAGATTCCATAACTTAAGCATGCAACTAAGGAACATGAGTTATTGGATACATGAGTATTGTCAAAGCCTTGAGAATAGACAAAGGTGTGGAACTAAAAATGTAATGCAACCAATGGACAAAAAAAATAGTAAACTACAAAAAGGATATGCATCCCAAGGAGATGTTTATGAAGAAAACAAGGGATTTCAGGAGATGAAGACAACAAAAATTGATTTTTTTATTGAAGGAGCAACGTACGAGGCCCAAATAGATAATTTTTGTGGCAAAGGAGATGATCAATTAAAATTTGCAGTTGATTGAAAAGAAAGGAATGGACCAACAGACATCAGTTTTACAACAACAACATTGGTGTAAGGCATTTAGACAACTACAAAATCAAGTTTGGGGATCAGGGAGGACTTCATCAACTTATGGAAACACATGATCATGAGATCGTTTTCAACTCTAGAATTCTGATGCAGGAGAATCTAAGATTCCAAATCTAAGACCTAAGGAGAAGACCTAAGGGGTATCTAAAAGTTTACTAAGGGAGTTGGTTCCATAATGAAATGTTGTATTTTCCTAAGTTTTTGAGTATGTTATAGAAGTTGAGATTGTTAGAAGGGATGAGATTGTTTCCATAGCGGTTGATGTAATTAGTTAAGTGAGGATTGAATTGGAATTTTTCTCAAATATGAGGGAGATATTAGGAATGGGTTTGTTTCTCTATTCTTGGATAATTGGTATGTCAAAATTCCCCCTCTATATCTAGGACCTTGTAAATCCTAGATTTTAAAAATTAACCAACTAAATTCCTTTATCTTTGCATCTATAAGGAATTTGAATATTCAATCACTATAATGATAATCAAATAAGAGCAATACTCCCACATTAATAGTACTCAAAAAAACATTTCTAGGTCTTGCTAACACCATTGTGGGAGACCTATTTCAAAATATTCCTTGCATTGTGCTAATTGCATGGGTATATCTTAAGTAACCCTTTTTAGGTGTAATTGGAAACATGGTGATTTGGGATATATATTAAAAGACTCTTTTTTAAAATAAAAAAGGGGATCCTCGCTATTATATATTATCAAAAATCAGAATATGCGTACATGGTCAACAAATTTAAAACTTTCAAAATGTCAGCCGGAGACCGTGAAACCGCAAAGATATATTGAGCACCTCGTCTCCGCCCAGGAAACCAGACAGTGCCTGCGTCAGTGGAATATAAAACAATAACAAAAATCAAAACCATAAAACATGGAAAACCCTAGGTAATTGGTGACCTGTCACCATCATATGTCTTCCACGGAGCTACCAGATGGAGAGAAAGACCGGCGAAGTGGACACCGCTCGTTGGAACGCCGTATCGGCATCGCATCAGACGTCAGGCGCCGGCCCCATGATGAGTGCACTATGCTTCAGGTCAGCCATGTGGCCTCTGAGATCGAACAACAATGACAAGTGCTCCTCGCGAGAGAGAAAACCATGCATGTCACCACCTTCGAGCTCGTCCTCCTGGCCGCCGCTTCTATCCTCCATTTGCCACCGCCTTCAAGAACAAATCCGAAAGTATCCATGCTCAAGAGTCTCTTCTCAATGATAACCAGTAAGTCGGTATCCATTCTCGAAGTGTGATGTCCATTTTAATCGCCCACTCTTCGCTTGCTCGCATGGTCGACGTGTCTCCGGCCAGAAAGTCCTCCTCGACGATGAGCCCGGAGATCAATTGTTCTCCAAATTGACGAATCCGTGATTATTGCAATGGGCTTCCTCGCTTCCGTAATGAAGAGAGCGGTGGCCTTCTCCTCACCGGTGCCTTTTGCCTTAGGCATCGGCGGGTAATACCTTCGTGAGCGCCGAAGTTGCTCCCCGCCGCCAGCCGTTCTTTGCGGCATACCACCAACCCCGCCGAGGCACTCTTTCCTGGCATGTTGCTAAACTTTTCTCCCATCGCACACAAAGCCAGAATGAGAGCGATGCCCACTGTGCTAAACTTTCCCACTTGCACACGTCGTGGTGGAGTGAGAGCTGCACCAACAACAAATCCCATAGAAGACCGGTGTACCGTGGTAAGACGCCGCTGAGCAACAATTCAGCTTCTCCAAACCCGCAGCGTAAACCATGGGCTAAAACCAAACGAAAACTCATGACCCTACTAATGCACTCGCCGGGCGTTGTTAATGCTCGCCGCCGACGACCTCCCATCTAACGAATGGGCACCCCGCATCCTAGGGCTGGTGTTACCGGATGGGACTTCATTTAAACTGCTCATGGAAGCTAAATGTCACCTCTTCTTCAGTCACCCCCATGCGGGTATTAAAGATTCCCTTTAAAACATATTGGTCATAGTGATATAAGTGAGAAAACACCAAAAATTCCAGTTGGTCCCTGTCTGCACTTGCAAAATGGCCAACTCAAAGAACCAAAAAAAAATCCCTATGGCTTAGAACCAAAAATAGACCCATCCCATTCAATACCTACAACTACAAGACAAGGTGGTTAACATTGAGCCTACACTCCAAGTTATGAGAGAAAAATGAACCAACAAGTAGACAACTTGAAAATAATAGGTGACCACTTGAATATCCATATATCATATTTGAATATTGATCCAACAAAGGAGGAATTTACCACCCCTGAAGTATAATCCACACACATGTTTTAAGATAATCATTTCCCACACTTTCATGATCACAATTCATGGCATTGTTTCCAAAGGTTGACATGCACAAATTTGATGGTCAAACCTCTAGGTGGGTTACCCAAATGGAACATTATTTATCTCTCCATGGAATTACTGATGACATACACAAACTAAAAGTGGGGATCTTATGTTTGGATAATGAACATTGGAAGTGGTGGAAATGGTATAAGAATTCTTATAAATGATACATTTCCTGGACCCAGTTTGTGCAAGTAATTTATGCTCGTTTGAATGTGACACCCACCATTTGGTATGGCTAACAAAATTATGCTAAACAATCACATTATGGAATATATTAGTACCTTTGAGAAATTGGAAATCTACATAGAGGGCCAATCTGATTTATTTTCTAAGCAATGTTTCATCAATGGTCTCAAGGGAGCAATTAAAACTCGTGTCATGGTGTAGTTCCCACAAACACGGTTGAAAGCTTTTGAAAAAAATAAACAATATGAGATAGTGATCAATGCACAAACTGAGATACCTTTATTAACCACTCTCCCTACCCCCTATGGAGACTACCCCCAACTCCTCCAACTCAACTAGTTTCCATCCACATGTTATCTCCTGAAGAGATGGAAGAACATCAATGGTCTTTTCTATAATTGTAATGAATAACAAAGGGGAACATTAATGAAAAAAATATTTCAAATGAATGTATCTCCACATGAATCCTCAAAGGAAATTCCTATTGAAGATACTCCTAAAACAAATTTGGAAGACAACCCCCAATGGAAGAGTCCCTTGTGAGGAACCAAAAATTTCTCTCCATGCCCTATTATGTTTCTTGACATACTAAACCTTTAAATTTATTAGCTACATCAAGAACCAAAAAGTGTTTGTGTTGATTGATAGTGGAAGCACTCACAATTTTATCCATAGGAGAGTGGCATAAAACACTCATTGTTATGTATGTCCCATATCTAATTTTAAAATTATGATTGTTAATGGTGGTATGATGAAATGTGTGGGCCATTGTGAAAATGTGAAACTACAAATTGGTTTAGTATCATCTCAAAACTAATATGTTCACGATTGGAATGGGTGGTTCTGATATAGTTCTGGGGGAAGAATGGTTACACACTTTGGGACTAGTCACCATGGATTTCAAAGAATTATACACGAGCTTCATGAAAGAAAGGAATAAACATACAATCAAGGGGATTATGTTTGGTTCCCTTGAAATTATCAACTCTCATCATATGGATAAGTTGTTGAAGAAAGAGACCACTTGGGTGTTATTACATAGTTTAATTCCATACAAGTAGTCAACGCCACACCACAATAGATTCACTATGATTTACAACTAGTTCCCTCTAAGCATCAACATGTATTTGAAATCCCACAAGGTTTACCAACTTCATGTGGGGAAAATAACCATAGTATTCCCCTCATTCTAGGTAGTCAACCATCCAATGTGTATCCTTATCCACACCCTTTTGCACATAAAAATGAAATTGAAAAGACCATCCAAGAATTGTTGGAGGTGGGAGTCATACAATATTATCCCATACTTATAACCAATGGTCATGGTATTAAAGAAGGAAGGTGCCTGGAACATGTGTCTTAATATCAAGGCTCTTAATAAGTTGACCATCAAGGACAAATTTCCTATACCAGTCATTGATGACCTCTTGGATGAATTTCATGGAGCAAAGTTTTTCACTAAACTCGAACTTCATTTCAGTCACCACAAGATCATGATAAAAGAGGAAGACATACCTAATACCTATTTATGTACATGTGAATGTTATTATGAGTTTTTAATGATGCCTTTTGGCCTTTGCAATTCTCCATTGATCTTCTAGAGCCTCATGAACAAGATCTTTTACCCATTCCTACACAATGTTTTGCTAGTATTGTTTGACGATATTATGATTTACAAGAAAACATGGGACTACCATATAGAATATATTTATAAAGAATTATAACCCCTACATGATCACCAACTATTTGTAAAACAATCTAAATGTGATTTGGGGGCTTCAAAGGTTGAATACCCAGGTCACATTGTAATCCAGGAGGGAGTACGAGTTGATCTCAAGAAATTTGTAGCTATGAAAGATTATCCCCATCCTAAAAAATTGAATAACTTGTGTGGATTCTTAGGGATTACAAGCTACTACAATAATTTTTTGAAGAATTGTGTAAACATTGCCACTCCCTTAACATCACTACTAAAATAGAATTCCTTTGTTTAGAAGGAGGCCACTGAATATGCCTTATTATATTTAAAGGATTCCATGTGCACAACTCCAATATTAGCTATGCTCTGTTTTACTAAGAATATTTTCTTGGAACATGATGCCTTGGGTAGAGGTCTCAAGAATGGTATTGATGCAAGAAGGGCACCCTTTGGCATTCACTAGTGTGCAATTATGTGATCACAATTTGGGTAACTGCACATATGAGAAAGAGATGATGGTCATGTTTCATGCAATAGAGACCTGACACCCATACCTCATCATGATTCTAGATAAATATTGGCCATCATAGATTGAAGTACTTTATTGAACAAAGGTTATATTCACTATAGAAATATAAGTTTTGGGTCGTTTCATGCTTGTGTGTGTCCTTCCTAATGATGGGGGGTTAAGACCCAGGGTTCATCCAAAGTTGACCAACAAAAACCCCAAAGCATTGAATTATCAATCCTTAGCTAAGGTTGAAGAAGGTCTCATCCGAGACACTATGAGGATCAAAGATATCATTTGTTCTTGTGTCGCGGATGAAGGAATAATCACACAAAGATCCATAGAGGATTGTGTTTGTATCATTCATGGAAGATTACTTAACAAATAAAAAATCACAAAGGAAACAAAAAATTCATTTGGACACATAATTGACACATCATAGGCTCAAAATCAATGCATTTTTATTATCATCATCATTCCATCAGACACATACATACATTAATCAAATCACATATTGACAACAACATGGTCTCATATTCCCTCAAATAATTCCCCATATTTACAATTCATTTCACTATGTGCATCCTTTTAGACAGTTCACATATGAAATACTCGGACTACAATCAGAGACATTATAATTCTACAAAGGCTTAGAGTGAGCTAATGAACTATCCCTTGAACAATGAACAAATAGCAACAACCTAGTGAATCAAATAAGTGGGTAAATTTGTTTTTGTTATCATTTCTTCCTTTTGTATCATTCTCTTCTCTGGCTCTCTATCTCTTTCAATTCTGCTCCAATCACTCTACTAACTAACATTCTCACACACTTTTGTCACTTGCCTCCACTCCATGTAGCCTTTAAAGAATTAGGTAAATCTTAACTACCTTGGTAGCTCATCCCCTTTCTGGTCCACATTTCCTCGTGTTGCTAGTAGTAATCATTTGTGGATATTTGTTGAAGATTATTTTCTTGATTCTGGCATGCGTCTTCTTGATTTCTAGTGTGCAATCCAAAACTTAAACTGGTGCACATTGGAAGACCTTGACTTGGCACCAAATATCAAAACTCAATATGGCACACACTTCTTTTCAATCCTCACACATTTGCTTGAGTTCTCTCAAAACTGGAATAGGTTCACACAACTTCGTTTGTGCGTGCACATGATATTAACCCAAAAATTTGCGTGCCAAAAGGCCCCCAACACTATTACTTGGCTTGTCCTTGATCCAACTGCCTCATGGAATGACTGATGCAATAGATGAAACTATGTTTATGAGTTCTTGCATGAACTCCTTGAATTGACGCTCAGGCTCATTGAGTTGGCCCTGAATATCCTATGTAAACTAAACATAAATTTCATCATCGACTGCTGTAACATGAGGAACTGTCGGGTCTATTGCGTTCATCTTATCAATTAATGGGGTGGTAAAAACATGCACATTTGTGATTTGGGTGTAAAATATCAAGGCCTTATTAGTTGTAGAAGTTATGAGATATGATATACTCTGATGCTCAGCCCATGCAACAATAATCTCCTTTGGATTGGATGTAGTAGCTATCATTTTTGTTGCACTCTCACCTAGAGGGAGAGATGCAAAGTTACTCTTCTGCTATGCAATCACAATGTTGGATGCATGAACTTGATCATTGATTGTACTCAAATCAGAGGGGTTCTATAGACGTTGTCCCTAATGTGAAGTTGGAATCGATCGCTCTAGAAATTTCCTCCACACGGTGTTGGCCGTATTGGATAATGACTTTGGCCAACCTGATTGTTTGTTGCGACTGAAATGCCTCTAGGATCCTTTGGTGAAGTAGTGGATGAAGAGATACAAGCTCCGAATCCAAATTTTCCAGGCATGCCTTCACGACAAAGATCTTCATATGGGGGGGAATGTTGCGACCATGTGAGGAAGTAGTCGGTGTCTGTGCATAAATGATATCCACCGCCCTAATAAGATCAATGCAAATCATGCTAATTTCATTGTATTGAGCATGCATGACTACATGGGCCACAAATTCTATATCATACTTCATTCACAAAGCTTGGTGATCCAGAAAATACTCACATGTCTAATTATGTGCGAAAATGTCCACTTGATGCTGGAGTTGTAGCTTTGCATGAGAACGTCCCAATGTTTAGTGTCACTCACTCAACTCAGAAAGTAAGGTGGAAACATAGTCTTTCACTATTGGATTTAGGATTAGCACCAAGAGAATACCGCCATTGTTGTTGTCCACTGGAATTGGTGTTGATGGGTCGAATCTAAGGACCCGAGCTGGGGTACTGGAATTTCTCTCAGAAGCTAGTGACCGCGGTAGAGTTTCAAATACCGATGTTGTTCCCCTGAGTTGTCGACATAGATGGTTAATCTTATGAATAACCTCTGTGTGTATTTTTTGTTGCAACAAAAATTTTCTTTTGATCAAAATAATCAACGTTGTGACACTTAGTGCTATTTGGGGGATGCCTTATTATACTGAGGGGGTGATATTGGGGACGGTTGAACTAGTTCATTTCCTTTTTTCACCGACCAAAATAGACTGTGTGGGATATTGTGCGGGGCATTGTTCTCAAGGGAACTTGGACATGGTATCGTCCTTGGATCCCCCTCAAGTGAGAGTGTGCACTACGCCTGTAGCCACACAGTCTCAGCCTGCTTTTGGTATTGATTGCACTTAATGCATATTTCAAGGGTATCCATTTCTTCATCTAGGATTGGTTGCATATGTGTCGTCCATTTGATGATGCCTTGTTAGATGTCCTCTTATGTGATGCATAATTATAGAAGCACCATTGCAACCCCTTGGTCATCATTGGGATAGATGAACACATTATGAAAAGTACATTCAAACATAATATATCCATCATACGTGTCTATAATGATGTACATGATGCACATTTGCGAGGCAGTTTCTTGAATGAGTTGTTGGTACTATATTTGAAAAGTGTTGTCATGGGACTTTTGGATGGCAGGGTCTCTACTTTCATGTAATGAAAGGAATCCTGGAGCATCGAAGAGATTTCCCCTCCCAATAGGTCATTCAAAACCCTAAGGGGCCCTCCAAAGCACCATGGCGAGGAGAAGTAATACCCAAAAATAATGAAAGTATTTGGAGTCCTAGGCATCTAAACTGTCGTCAATGAACTCATTCAGGACATATTGGGCCTAGGCCATCTGGACACTTGCTAGGCATTTCTCAGCTGCGATGACCACCCCAAATGGTCACTCCTCCTTGGCATTTCTCAGCTGCGATGACCATTCCAAATGGTCACTCGTCTTTGGAACAGTTGTGGAGGAATATATAGGCAATGAACTGAGTATAAAATCAAACCGACCGGAAATTTATTTCTAAAATTGTCACCCCACGCATTCCCCGACATGTATTGTAAATGACATAGACTTCACGTTGGATGATGTATTTGACAGTTAAATATTTTTCTAGCTCTTCATAATGCATGGATAAATTGGTAACTTGTTGGGTTGTTGCTTCATTGACCAATTATTTCCCCTCTAGTCAAAGATACCCACCATGTAGGTGTTGAAATAATGTAACTGAAAACAATATTCTTATTATTATTATTTGATATATTATTCATTGGATCAATCCCCATTGTGGATTGATCATGTCGGCTATTGTAATAGGACCAAATCCCCTTTTGTGGATTGGTCAAATGATAATTATAATAGGAAGAATAAGAAGTCGGCCCCAACAAATATTAAAGAGGCCCCAGAAAATATTAAAGGTGGTTATAACCACCCAGTTGGAGAAGTCGGCCCTGCCAGTGAAGAGACACTTCACATGTTCTAGTCTAATATAAATAAGGAGGCTAGCACCTCACTTAGACACACAACTCACTTGCTCATTGAGAGACAAGTTTTGGATCTGCTGTTAAAGAAGAAGGAGAGAGAGTGGCGCATATCTGGGAG
>SNQJ01S0182640.1:0-19105 GCA_010110895.2 Picea sitchensis | reverse complement strand
TTTAGTTTTATTGTAGATTCCTAGTTTAGTGAAACTGGGGATATCTTCCCAGATTTATGTAAACAGTTTGATAACTTCCACAGGGAGGTTTTACCCTGTGGAAAACTTATAAATACTTATTATTTTTTGTAATAAGGATCATCTTCACTGGTGGGAGAACCAGGCTATGGACTCCTAATACAAATTGAGACAGGAGTTGATGTTCTGCTACAACTTTTGTTTTTCATAATATCAATCTTTTGTTTCATGTTTATGCTTATCAATTTGCATTTGATTAGTGACTACTTTAGCTGTCATAGTCTTTTGCAAAATGATATGATTTAATTAATATGATCCATGTCTGATTTCTTTCATTAATCTAAAATATAACAATTACTTTGTTCAGTTAATGAATGACAGATTTCTCTTCTTCATCAATTGAACTATTATGTATAGATATTTGCATACATGTTTATCTAACTGTGAAGATTTATAAATTATAAGATTGTTGTTATTTTTATGTCTTGTTTGTCCTGTAAATAAACTTAAAGAGCACTACAACTATCGTTTACGAGAATCTTTTGGATAATTCGGAGCGGGTTTCCTCCTTCCGATCAACTAGGACGATTATCATACACAGGACAAATCTGGAGTATTTCTCCAGGTCAGTTTGTGATTATTTTTGTTAATTTCTTTAGTATATTATTAGTATTTTAGTTAGTTATATTTGTAGTTTAGATTAGTGTTTTAGTTTAGTTAGTTTTCTGTTTTATTTCTGTTCATAAAATTATAAAATCAACAAAAGCATCTTTCTCTGTCTTAGGGCAGAATATAAATGAGTTTTTTCAGGTTTTATTTAAATCTGTAAATTGTCGATATTGTGCATTTTGTGAATAAGTTATATTTCAATTAGTAGTTAGATAGTTTATTAGTTAGAGTTAGTATAGTAGTAGTTAGTAGATTATATATATAGAATAGTTAGTTTTAGTTTAGTTTGTTTAATAGTTAGTTTTAGTTAGATTAGTTTTCTTTTTTGTTTTCTTAAGACCTTAGATCGGCTAATGGAGCCGCTAAACCCGTCAGGGTGGTTCATCCCAAACGACTTGGGTTATTAGACAACCCCGGACCAGTTCCACTCTCTCAGTTGACGGACGATCGATTTCGCCCGTCAACAGGTCGACTTTGAAGTAATTGACCTAGTTGAGGGGATGCTCAGTCTTGGTTTATCTTTGGTGTTTTGGTCTTATTCTTGGCATTGTATTGGCAATCTATTACTAAGGAAGTTTTTGCTAGGTTTTCTCCCCCATGAAGGTTTCCCAGGATAAAATGTTATGTACCTTGTGATCGTGTTTCTTTCAATGATCCTCTTTATGCTGTTGTTTTGAAAATGCATTGAATGCTCATGTAATTTGGAAATAATCTAATAAAAACAGTAAAAACTTATCATGGTATCAGAGCTTGATTGAATAGAGCATCTTTCACTGGGTATCTAAAAACGTCACTGTTTCCATACAAGAAAATTAGGGCTTTTTACTGAAGAATAAATTTTGACCAAAAACTGTCTTAGGAAGTGCACCTTGCCAAATTCTCCAGAAAGTCAAACCCTAGTTTTGACTGGTACTAAAAAACCAGAAAACCAAGAAACCAGAACGAATACCATAAGTACCAGTCCAAAATTGCGTAGGTCAAGTTTCAAGGGGTAAAACTTGGAATTTTCTAAAACAGTCAACTCCAACAAACTCGCCTCAACCCAACACATCTCCTGGTAAGCTCAGTTTCAATTTTTGAGCACTTTCATTTTCTGGTCATTCAAGATGTCTGCAAGCATCGAGCTTGTTGACAAGTTAGAAGGTATGGAAAATTTTTGTTCCAGGACATACATAATTGGACTCATTCTTGAAGAGAATGACCTTGCAAAATTCATAAAATAAAATGTACTAGAACCCAAAGAAGATTCAACCAAAGAGAAGTACAAGAATGATATGATTAAGGCTAAAAGGATAATTGCAGACTCTATTAAAGACCACTTGATCCCTCTAGTGTCTTCTAAGAATACTCCAAAATATATGTTTGATGCCATAACCATAATGTATGAAGGAAAGAACATCAACCAGAAGATGAACTTGAGAACCCAACTCAAGAATACAAAGATGCAAAAAGGAGAAGCAATTCAAGACTAATTCTCTAGGGTTTCTCAATTCAAGGAACAATTAGAGGCAATTGGAGACAACTTAGATGAATATGAACTTGTGATGACAACTCTTAATGGTCTCACAAGACCTTGGGGATGCCTAGGGTTTCTCAATTCAAGGAACAATTAGAGGCAATTGGAGACAACTTAGATGAAGATGAACTCATGATGACAACTATTAATGGTCTCACAAGACCTTGGGATGCCTTCATCCATACTATTTGTGCAATAAAAGAGAAACTCCAATTTGACATTTTATGGGAAGAATGTGTTCAAGAAGAAGCAAGAGTGGCCAACCGAGAAACCATCCTATTAAGAGATGAATATCAAGCCCTAGCTTCTCATGCTAAAGGAGGAAAGAAAAAGTCTCATTTTCAAAAGGAGACCCACTTTCATAAAGAATATCACTCTCCAAAGAAATTCCATAAATATCATAAGGGTCAAAGAAAGGGAAAATATTTCTCCTCTTATCAATGTTATCATTGTGATAAGATGGGACACATTGCTAAGAATTTTCCTGCCAGAAGGGAAGAATACAAGAGGAGAAATAACAAAGGACATCATGCCCATGCAACTGAAGATGATGAGCCACCCAAGAAGTTAACTCAAGAAGAGATTGAAGATTATGTTTTGTTTTCCTCCCTCTCAGGATCTGTGACACCTAGAGAGGATACTTGGCTCAGAGATAGTGGTGCCTCTAAGCACATGACAGGTCAAAAAGACACTCTATATAGAATTATAGAAAGGTACTTCCCCCATAAAGTCTCACTTGGAGATGATTATCAATACCCTCTCAAAGGAATGGGATAATCCACCTACAAACTTGATTCAGGAACTCCGATGAGAATGAAGGATGTACTCTATGTACCAGGTTTGAAAAAGAACTTACTTTCTATTTCATCCCTAGATAAGAAAGGTTTCAAGGTTGAATTCATAGATGGTAAAGTTCTTATGTGGTCTAAAAGAAAAACTATAGAAGATGCAGTTGTTATTGGAACATAAGAAGGTGGTTTGTACAAGTTAAAAGGTCACTTAGATGTAGCCTTGACTCACTCTACTGGAAGTCCTTGTGAACTTTAGCATAGAAGAATTGCTCACATAAACTACAAAGCCTTACCATAAGTAAGCAAGGTAGTTACAGGTTGACCAAAATTAAAGGTTGATCATGAAGGTGTATGTAAGGGATGTGCACAAGGAAAGAACATAAATAATCCTTTTAGAAAGAGCGACAGTAAAGAAGAAGGAATCTTGGAGCTTTTCCACTAAGATGTATGAGGTCCAATGCTATCAACCTCTCTCAGTGGGTATGTATAATATGTATCCTTTATTGATGATTACTCTCGTAAGACTTGGGTTTATTTATTGAAGTCAAAAGATGAAGTACTTGGAAAGTTCAAGGAATTCAAAGCCTTGGTAGAAAACCTCTCCAAAAGAAAAATTAAGATACTTAGGTCAGACAATGGAGGAGACTACACTTCAAATGAATTTGGAAGATTTTGCAGAGATGCCAAGATTAAGAGGGAGCTCACCACTCTATGTAATCCTCAACAAAATGGTGTAGCAGAAAGAAATAATAGAACGATTATGGAAGCAGTAAAGAATATGATTCATGATCAAGATCTTCCAATGCACTTATGGGATGAAGCAACAAGAACAACAATATATGTCTAAAATAGATTATCCCATAGTGCACTTGGATTCAAAAATCACGAAGAAATGTTCATGAGAAAGAATCCAGAAGTAAGCCATCTCAAAATATTTGGTTGTCCAGTATTTGTACACATTCCAAAATAAAAGAGAACTAAATTGGATCCTTCAAGAAAGGAGGGAATATTTTTCAGATACTGTGATGTGTCTAAGGCCTTCATAATTTACATACCAGGTTACTATCATATTGAGATCAATAGAGATGTAACCTTTGATGAAGATGCAACACTCAAAAGATCAAGGAAATGCCATCTTGAAGAAGTATATGAAGAAGAACCTACAACTCCCAGAGTTACAGAACCTGTGAAGGATGTTACAGCTACCCCTGATGATGAGATTCCAGAAGATCATGATATGATAGCATATCAAGAACCTCCCCGTATGAGTATCTCTCACAATAGGAAGCCAAATTGGGATAGAAAAATTATTCAGGATGTAGAGAAGTATGGTTTCCTAGAAGTAACCATGAGACAAAGCAAGAAACTTAAGCCGTTCTCCAACTATATGGCCTTGATGTGTGATCTCATAGAGAAGGAAACTGCTTGCTTTGAATAATTCGTTCATAAGAAATAATGGATGGATGCTATGACAGAGTAATACCAGTCCATTATGAAGAATGATGTATGGGAAATAGTTCCTAGACCAAATAACAAAGATGTGGTATCTTCCAAGTGGATATACAAAATAAAACATGCAACAGACGAAAGCATTGAAAAACATAAGGCAAGATTTGTGGCTCATGGATTTTCTCAAAAGGAAGGTATTGACCATGAAGAAACATTTGCTCCTGTAGCCAGATACACTTCTATCAAAACCATCATATCTCTTGTAGCCAAAATGAAGTGGAAGTTTCACCAGATGGATGTGAAAACAACTTTCTTAAATGGTGTTATTGGAGAAGAAGTGTTTATAGAACAACCACAAGGGTTTGAAGTGGAAGATAGAAAGACTCATGTCTGTAGTTTGAAGAAAACTCTGTACGGGTTAAAGCAAGCTCCTAGAGCTTGGTATGGAAGAATTGATAGTTTCCTGACAAAATTGGGATTTACCAAAAGTAAAGATGATCATAACCTTTACTTCAAGGTTATGAATGAAGAGCCAGTTATATTTCTACTATATGTGGATGATTTATTCTTGATTGGAGAAGAAAAACTCATCACATATTGCAAGAAGAATCTCGTTGCAAAGTTTGAGATGAAATACCTAGGCCCGATGCATTATTTCTTAGGTCTTGAGGTTTGGTAGAGTCCAGAGAAGATATTCCTTAACCAAGGGAAGTATGCAGTTGAAATACTTAAGAGATTTGACATGTTGGAATGCAAAACCATGAACACACCCATGGAAATGAATTTGAAGCTCCTGGTTGATACTTCGTCAGAGTTGGTTAATACTACTCTATAAAGACATATTATTAGATCGTTGATGTATTTGACCAGATATATTCTTTTCTATGAACATCTTGAGTTAGTATCTAGTGGAGCCCAGACATGTTCACCTTGTAGCTACAAAGCATGTGATGAGATACCTTAAGGGTACATTGGATTATGGTCTCTGTTATATTGGAGATCTTGACTTCATACTGATTCAGATTGGGCCGGAAGTGCTTCAGATAGGAAGATAACTTCAAGATGTTGTTTTAGTTTGGGGTCAGCCATGACTTCATGGAAAAGAAGGAAGAAATCCAATATTGCTCTCAGCATGACAGAAGCAGAGTACATTGCAACATGTTCCGCTAGTTGTGAATCCATATGGCTTCAAAAGTTGTTGACAGCTCTGTTCGATTTGGAGATGGAAGCCACCATGATTCGATGTGATAATCAGAGTTTTATAAAGATGACGGAGAATCCAATGTTCCATGATAAGTCGAAGCACATAAAGATATGGTATCACTACATTTGTGAAATGGTGCAGAGGGGAGCTGTAAAGCTCCAATATGTTGGCACAAATGAGTAGGTTTCATATGTGTTGACCAAGCCTCTGTCTCGTGAGAAGTTTGAGTAATTCCGAGACAAGCTTGGTGTTGTCCGAAAGGACCTCCCTCGAAAGGGGGAGTGATGTTGATGATACTCTAGTATCCTGACCAACAACGAGTAGCTCCGTTAGGATTTTATATCCTAGGGGATTGATCATCCATGGAAAGATCCCGAAGGTTCATTAAGGACAATCTGTCAAAGTAGCTATGCTTGTATATGCCAGCTGTGGTCAGTAGTGGTAGCGCAATTAGGATTTTATATCCTAGGGAATCTTATGATTCCTGGAGAAGATCCCAAAGGTACGCTAAGGACGGTCTATCAGGGTACCACGTGGTAGCTCATTATGATTTTATATCCTAGGTAATCTTATGATTTCTGGGCAGATCTCGAAGGTCTGGTAAGGATAGTTTGTCATAGTAGCACAAATGTTGTTGTTGATGCACCTGCCTCATTCTGTTGCCACATGTTGATGATGTTGTTGTTCCAACTTCGTGTTGTTGATGATGTTGTTGTTCTAGCTTCATGTTGTTCATGATGTTGTTTTTCCAACTTCACACTGTTGATGATGTTGTTGTTCCAGCTTCATGCTATTAATGTTGATGTTTCAACTTCATGCCGATGATGATGATGATGTTACTCCATCTCCATGATATAAATGATGATGATATTGATGATGAGAAAAACTTCCAATGATTTATAGATGTGCCAATTAGTGTTCTAGATGAGGATGATGATGTTTCCCTCTCCTTCTCTTGATGATGTTGTATTGGGTCATGTTGGTAGAATACCCTTCTTGTTAAGGGGGAGTGTTGAAATATTGTTGCTTCAAAGAATATTCTAATTATATTTGAGTTATTATTTAATAGATCAAATCCCCTTTGGTGGATTGATCAAGTCAGGTCTTGTATAAGATCAAATCCCCTTTTGTGGATTTGTCAAACTGTATTTGTACAGTGGTATTTGTAAAGTCGTCCCCTAGTAATTATAAAGTGGTTTTAACCACTTCTAGGAGAATTCAGCCCCACCAAGTGAAGAGACATAACCCTAACGCCTCCTCAACTTGTATTTATATGTGAGGATGATGCGTCATTTGAACACACTCACTCTCACTCATCTAGTGCGCATATCTTGAAGGTAGTTGCAGTTGCAGGAGGAAGGAAAAGAGAGGCGCATGATCAGTCTTGGTTTATCTTTGGTGTTTTGGTCTTAGTCTTGGCATTGTATTGACAATCTATTATTGACGAAGTTTTTGCTGGGTTTTATCCCCCATGAGGGTTTCCCAGGACAAAATGTTGTGTACCTTGTGATTGTGTTTCTTTCAATGATCCTCTTTATGTTTTTGTTTTGAAAATGCATTGAATGCTCATGTAATTTGGAAATAACCTAATAACAACAGTAAAAACTTAACATCAAAGAGGTTTCCAAATCTATTGGCGATCAAGGAAGAACTCAAATCCTAGTAGAAACCTTCATAGGCCAGGCTTCAAGATGGTGGGAAACACATTCCCCTAGACTTCAAATATGGAAAACTGAATCAACATACTTCATAGAACGCTTCGGGGAAAATAATCTAGACAAAGTTGCTAACAGTCCCATTTTTAAAATCAGGTATGATCCAGTTGAACATATTCACATTTGCTAGAAGGAATGGAATAGAATCAGATACATAGATGAACGTGTATGGCCCTATATGTTTCCAAGCACGTTAGATGAAATACCAAGTAAATGGTACAATATCGAATAAAGTTGTGGCCATACATTAAATTGGTCTGACATCAGAGAAAAAATTATTAAAGACTTCAAATTCACCCCAAAAGAGGAACATCTAAGAGAAGAAACACATCAGATTAAAAGTTTCCTCGAAAAACCGACTCTAGCCACACAAAGATAAAAAGGGAAGATGACATTCGATCTTAGATAGAATTTGACTTGAAACCTTGTGTCGACAGAAAATAAGGGAATCACAATAGCTCAAAGAATCAAAATGGAGAATATAAGCTGTCCAGGCCAGAGCTTCAAATGGAAAAAGGATCGCCCGTCGTTGCAAAACATTGTAAAATCAATACTAAATATAGCTAAGGAAGAAAAGGAAGATCATGAACAACTTGAATTTCCGGAAATCTTTACCAGAATTGAAGAGGGGGAATGACAACTTGATGGGGCAAAACCACCAAAGTGGATGAACACCAAAATCAAGACTAAAAAATTCAACATATCAAAGGACAATCAACTGAAAATGGTACGAGTAGGTGACCATTGGTCAGAAAAACAGACAACCGACATAGTAGATCTACTAAAAGAATATCAAGATGTATTTTCCCAAGACTACAAATATTTAAAAGGGCTTGTAACAGAAATGGGAGAAATGAAGATCGAACTCATCCCGGGGGAAAAACTGATTAAAAAACGTCCATACAAGTTATCCCACAAATATAATCCCATTGTACAAAAATTAATCGAAGGAATGCTAGCAATAAGCATCATCTACCCAATCGACAAAGCAGAATGGGAAATCCCTATGGTAGTACAACCGAAAAATCACGAACCCAAGCAACTACGAATTTGTGTCGATTTCAGAGGGCTTAATAAATTGACAGTAACAGATCCGTTCCCCACTCCCTTCACTGATGAAATAATTAATGAAGTTGCGGGCCACAAATGTTATTCATTTACATATGGGTTCTCTATTTATAATCATGTACCAATAACCAAAGAGGATCAACCAAAGACAACATTCGTTTCATAATTTGGGTCTTTTTCCTATAGAGTTATGCCATTTAGACTGAAGAATGCCCCAACAATTTTATTGAGAATAGTAGTCAAAGCATTCCAAGAATACACACACACACACACACACACACACACACACACCCACAACAATGGTTGTTCACTTCGACGACTGGAAAATATACAACTCATTTAAAAACCATATACAATGGCTTTGACTAATGCTTGAACTATGCAGAGAAATCCAACTAGCCCTTAACATTAAGAAGTGCATTTTTGCCACATCAATTGGCATTCTGTTAGGACATGTGGTATGCAAAGGAGTAAAATTCGACATGGAAAAGATCAAAATCATCCTCGACTCGAAGCCACTCGTAAATTAGAAACAAATTAAAATATTCTTGGGATACACGGGATATTACAGAAAATTTATACGACATTATTCAGATATCACATTCCCAATGGATGAGTTGCTCAGAAAACAAGTCAAGTTCATATGGAGTAGAGACTTCCATGAATCATTCGAATTCCTAAAGAAAAAACTAGTTGAAGCCCCTATATTAAAATTTCCTGACTGGTCGAGAAGGTTTCATGTCCATGTCGATTCCTCTAACATTGTTGTCAGATCGGTTCTAGCGCAACCATACGACGACACAGTCGATCACCCAAATGGTTATGCTAGACAAAAACTGAACAAAGCAGAAAAAAATTATTCGAACACAGAAAGGGAGCCTTTGTCAATGATATTTGCATTACAAAAGTTCCAACATTATTTAGTTTCCAATCCTTTCACATTCTTTACAGATCATCATGAATTAAAGTATTTAGTTAATAAACTGGTTCACCAAGGAAAGATCTGTCGTTGGATGCTATTATTCCAGGAATTTGAATTTGACATAATCGTCTGACGTGGGAAAATGAACATCCGACCCAACCATTTATCCTGACTTGAAACAAGAGAGGATATGACATGCATAGATGATGACCTTCTAGATGCAAACATATTTCGAATCGAATTTGCACCAAAAGATTTGGAGGAGATAACAAACTTTTTGGAAGAAGGAAAGGATCCAAACGATATCCCAACAAGTAAAATGAAGGTGCTATCCCTAAAAGCAACACCATTCACCATTATAAATGGATATATGTACAAAATGGGACCATATGATATCCTAATTATATGCACCATCGAGCATGAAAGATAAATCATTATCAACGAAGCTCATGCACGACCAGCTGGGGGCCACTTCCAGGTCGACACGATAGCTCAAAAAATACTTCAGGTGGGTTTGTGGTGGACGACCTTACACAAAGACTATCAGAAGTAGGTTAGAAAATGTGATAATTGTCAAAGGCTCGGTCATCCTCTGTGGAAAAATGAGATGCAACTAACCTTAGTAAATTCTAATCGAGCATTTGAAATCAGGGTAGTCGACTTTTTTGGACCTTTCCCTCAAAGAGAAAAAATGACCGGCGCCAAATATATTATTACTGTAGTAGAATATGTAACCAAATGGGAAGAAGATGAACCATTCGAATCATGTACCACATAAGTGGCGATAAAGTTTATTTACGAGAATATAATCATAAGGTTTGGATGTCCACTTACATTAATCAACTACCAGGGAACACATTTCGTAAATGAAACAATCCAAGTCCTGCTAAAGAAGTTTCTGATCAACCATCGAAGAACAACAACATATCACCCCCAAGCAAATGGGGATGTCGAAGCATTCAATAAAACAATGCATAAAGGACTCACAAAAACTTGTGGTGTCGAAAAAAATGATTGGGACGATAAAAAATTTCCACAGTCTTATGGACGTATAGATCTGCTTACAAACGATCAACTAGACAGACTCCCTTCAATTTAGTCTATGGGAAAGAAGCCATTATTCTTTACATTTTTGGTCCAACTTCGACATAATAACAACTGTGGCTAAATTTGACCAGGATAAAAACATAAACGACCGGATGTATCAATTACATAAACTAGAAGAAGAAAGAGTAATCATAATGCATCATTAGGAAGTGAAAAAAAAAACAACAGAAAGCATGGCATGGCCGCCACTTAAAGAAAAAGGACATAAAAAATGGATACCTGGTCTTATTATATGACAAACGAGTAAAAGGAAAACTGAGAAAGCTAGAAACAACATGGCTTGGGCCTTATGTTATTGAAGACATTCAACCGAAAAGAGTGGTCCAACTTCGAACCTTTTTAGGGCATCCATTCAAAAAAGTAATTAATGGAGCCCGCTTAAAAAAGTACTATACATAGAAGGCAATAAGCCCCGTTGGAAAAAAATAGTAGGAAAATATGCTAACAAGGATCGACCAGAGATATAAGAGTTTGGTCGAAGTCGAAAAAACATAGACTAATCACATCATTAAGAAAATAAATCCTACTTGTATTATAATAAACCAAAGTTAGTTACAAAATTAGGGTATAGAGATACGTGTATAAAAAATCGACAGAAGAATAGCTAAGAATTAAAAGGATCTCAAAGCATCAAAGTAAATCAACAAAAGGCAGAATGGAGAGAGAAAGAAGCCCCTAGTTGAGCCATAGACAAAATAGAAGAAGACATGATCGACACACCATTCCATATTCCAACTTAAGACAAATACTCTTGAAAATTCAATCAATTGATAGAGATAGATCCCAATCAAGCGAGCGTGGTTATCATACAAGCGAGAGTAAGCACAAAAGAATGGAGGAGCAGGCTATCCATCAAGAACATCGACTAAGTAGATATGAAAAGTTCAGAACCAACGATGTAAAAAAACCACTCAGTCGACCCATATATTGATCGCGCATCAAGATAGGAGACTTAGTCGAACAAACGAAAGAAAAAACCGTTCACGAAAAAATCGACTCTAGAAAATATGGTGCATTTAAGTTGCAGTAGGAAAGGACGAACGCGAATAACAGAAACATTAATGACCAACACAAAATATTGTCCCACAACAACCCCTAGATCATCTTGACACGTATGAACAATCAATTGGAAGCCACCATGAGTAGTTCCTAACAAGGCTCACATGAGTTCCAGTTCAACACTAACATAAATGTCCACTCACACAAAGTTCTTTAACTATTCAATAATCATGACTGCAACTCACACACTCGCGAATCATCCAGTTGAGGAAAATAATATCTATTCTCAATACAACAAGGATTTGTAAGTGTGCAACAAAGCAATGGCAGTCATATCAACATTATTCGATTTGGTCATAAAGGAAAACGAACATCACCACTCATGCAATTCTATATCTTGGGAGATTGAGTGTCGCAAAAAATATTCCGCTATCACTCAGTTTTCCTTCAATATCATGAATCCAAATCCTATATAATAGAGCTCAAGAAAGGAGAAAAACCACTTTGAAAAGAGTTAAGTTTTAAAACATATATCATGGGGTTAGATAACTTAGCAGGTGACGACCCCTCGGAACCAGACCCTCAAAAATCAGAAGTGGGTCAACCATCTTGGTCACATACGTCAAAAGAAGAAATTTATCATCTCATAAATGCATGAATGTTCCTCTTCAATTTCAACCGATCAACTCTTAGAGGAAGCAGAGCATTCAAGAATCATTCCAGCAAATGGTGAGGGAAGCCACAGTCTAGTTCAGGTTACTTGAAAGAAAATGCCAAAAGATAGTTTCAAGTAACACTTTTGTGTGAGAAGAAATGATCATTGACTCAAAACCAGGGATGCTACCAAAATAGGGCCTTCAGTCAATTCAGAATCGACACTAAGGGAATGACCCACTCACAAGAATACAACATCCTCGACCCAACACGCATAGAAATGTGACCAACATATCATGTCAACAAAAAAAGAAGACACAATTGATTCAACTAGCGACAGAGATCCAAGCACAACAGAGTAGTCGAGCGTGACACCTTAACGTAATCAAGCACCTGAAGATTTTGTCTATAGTCATCTTCTGTCATGCTATTTATATTTCTCTTCTATATTTTGTAAAAATTCAATGTAAAGAAACAATCTGTTTTACTCCCCTCTTGCTTGGGATGAGCAAGGAATTGAGGTGGGAAGAGATGTTGTAGGGGCTAGTCGACTCTGTCGACTAGACCTGACGGTCGACTAAGAGATATCTGGTCGACTGTTAAATTCAGAAGTGTAAGTTGGTCGAGGTATCTGTTAACCAAACGACCCAGGCAGTTATGTAGTTACAACTACCTGATAACTAGATATATAAGTATAAATAGACAAGCTTTATGAGAGACAAGGTAACCTATTCCGCTGTATTGATAAATCATATAATAAAGTGTTGTTCTTTGGGCTTCCACTACTTGTGTATGTCTTCATATATGTCTACATGTATGTATTCTATGTTTTCCTATGTAAGGAACTACTGTTAACTCTCTCTTACTTTCCCCTAGATTACAACAACACCATAACTTGGGCTTTGGGTGTCCAAATTGGGAAAATGATGTCATGTTGGAAAGGTGATGATGTGAAGAGCACACTAAACACAATTTATAGGGACAAAATGTTCTAATTTATTCCCATAAAATTAAAATACATTTGAAACTTGTTCAATTGTACCAACACAAGCTTTGTAAAAAACAATTTATCATAAGAAAAATTATGAATTATAAAGTGGGCCCTTCCTAAAGGTAAACAAATTTATGACAATATTTTAGTGGAAGTAAAATTTGGTATTTCATTAGAGGGAAAATTATCACGAAGTTAAATAAAAATGAGCCTATAAATGTTTGCAAAACCGCTTCCACTAAAACACTTAATGCCAAGCAACTAACATAATTAAAAATGAGAAATTATTTAGGTAACAATTTAATATATAAGAGTTGTTTATATATCAAACACCCAACCTCTTTATTTGCAAGTAAATCCTTCAATTTTTCTCTCACCTTTTATCTCCTAGTATCATGATCATTTATATTCATCGATTCATACAATCATAAAAGTAGAACTCTAATTGGTTTCCCTTTCCTTCATCCAAGTCTCTACATCACCTATGGTTTTTTGGAGCTCAATCCTTCTCTTCAAAGACATAATACTACTTATTTATTGTTTTTTTATTCATTGAGATCTTTGTATTACCTTCTGACATCAACTGTTTGAGACTTTTAAGAAACTTATTTAAATCTGGTTATTATTTTGAAGCTCCTCAGAAAGCTATAGAGGAATACATTGCTTCTATAGCTTTGCATTTGAGCTTAATTAATAATTTTTTTGAGCATCTCTACCTTTTCAAACTCCTTTGATATATAAATATTGTGTCTTCAAAAGTTTTCTAAAATATCGTCACGATGTTGGTTATTTCCTTTCTTCTAGAGAGAATTTTGAATTTTCTCTTATGCAAAGTCTATGGGCATGGATATATTGAGTTGATCACTTTGTTATTTATTGCAATATAATCTTTATTTTTTTGTTTTATATGTGCACCTAGTCCTTTTCTCAAGTTTTAATTTACTTGTTCAACAATCTTGTTTGTTGAATGATATTCAATGGAAAGTGTTTGGTGAGGCTGTTATTTATTTAAAGGCTCGAATTGAAATTTTCTTATAGCTCTCTTTCCCTATGCATGTGCGAGTACAAAAAAATATCTCACCAAACATTGATCTAAAAATCCAAAGAGAAGAACCACCTATATATAAAAAGGAAAGTGCTCCCTACACCCCACAAGGTTTCTTATCAAAGTTGTCCTTTCTCCTAGTTTAGGGAAAATACGTCAACATTTGGCAACAATAATGGGGGTGATTTCGGTTTCAAGAAGTTTGATTCCTTTTCAAGAAAGATCAGATTGTATTGGGGACTGTTAACACATATGATGTACAAGAGTCTGGGCATGGATATATTGAGTTGATCACTTTGTTATTTATTGCAATATAATCTTTATTTTTTTGTTTTATATGTGCAATCTAGTCCTTTCTCAAGTTTTAATTTACTTGTTCAACAATCTTGTTTGTTGAATGATATTCAATGGAAAGTGTTTGGTGAGGCTGTTATTTATTTAAAGGCTCGAATTGAAATTTTCTTATAGCTCTCTTTCCCTATGCATGTGCGAGTACAAAAAAATATCTCACCAAACATTGATCTAAAAATCCAAAGAGAAGAACCACCTATAAAAAAGTGAGGTTCCCCTACACCCTTGTTGGGTTTCTTATCAAAGTTGTCCTTTCTCCTAGTTTAGGGAAAATACGTCAACATTTGGCAACAATAATGGGGGTGATTTCGGTTTCAAGAAGTTTGATTCCTTTTCAAGAAAGATCAGATTGTATTGGGGACCCGCACATGATGTACAAGAGTCCAGTTTTCTCCTCTCATTTTTCAAATGTCATTTTGTTAGTCTAGTCTCGTAAGGTCTATTTTGGTCCTTGCCGGCCATGTGTGTTATGTCTCTTATAAAATCATTGGTTTAAAATTGTGAGTCGACAGAAAGTACAATTATGTAAGTCTTGATGTCAAGCGATGGTGGTTGCCACCATTTTGTAAAGAGGGAAGGTATTGGTAATATATTCATAGTTGGGAGGTCACCATCAAATATTTTGTCTAGAAAGGGTGTATAAAAGGTTTTAAAGATCCACTTAACCATCTAAGTGCCATGTCACTCAATAAATCTCTCATATCTTCAACAAGTATCTTCTAGGAAGTTCTACAGCAATTCGAAATACCTCATGTACTAAATTGTACATAATTACGATTTTGGGAGCGTGGCACTTGGTGGATTCTTGTTTTAAACACCTTATCATCATCAAAAAGGTTGATCTCAAAAGGAAGGTTCAACCGTTTCATGTTATTTTCACTTGCAAAGATTTTGCTGCAGAATGTTCATTGTTGCAAACTTTTCGCGTTGTAAACTATCTACTGCTGAAAAAATTCACGCTGTGAACTTTCCAATAACGGTTGGTGGTGGGTTATATTATTAAAGGACCGATGGTTTGGCTTTCTGCAACAAGGGGGAAACATCATATGCCATCTAATTTGCCGCAGACTGGATTTTCTGCAGACTGCACATTGCTGCAAACTCAACATTCGCTGCAAATACCCTGTTTACACAGTGATATGAAACAAGAAATATCTAAATTTCTCTCAAGATATAGGCACCATGATTCCACTCAAAAATCTTAGCTCATACCTTATCTCTAAAATTGCAAATTCTTTTGATGGAAACCCTAGTAAAAAATTACTTGCTACAAACTGAGTTAGCACTGTGAACTCTCTGTTTTGCAAAATTGTTTTGAACTCTTATTATTTGAGACTTCATCTAGCCTCAGGTTTTCATCATTTCATCCAAGCTTCTAGCTCCAGTTTCATCTCAGTCCCTGCAATATTGTTCTAGCATAAACCCTATTTATAACAAAGCCTAATCATTGCAAACCATTAACAACAAACCCTGATTTCACAAGGTTACATAACACAGTTTGTTGGAAGTTGAATAGTTTATGGATGGTTAGAGGATTCTCCATTTTTTCTTCATTTTTTATTACACACAGGTTCAGATCAGCAAACCAAATCCTGATTTCGCAGCCATGTGATACTTAGGGTTTGGGTCTTGGTTAGGTCAATGAAATACTTTTGAGCATGGATTATGTGTTTTGGGGTTCGTCGGGCTGAAGTACATGGGAAAAAAACCACTAGATACCTCCCACACAACAAAAAGAGATCAAATAGTTGAAGACATGCTTATACAAACATTTTGCAGCGAATCCACACTACAAAAGTGCTGAAGGAACAGTTTCGCTGCGAAAGTGTATTTTAACCATAAATTTTAAACCATGCACCCGTTTTCCATGGAATTTTTACAGGAGATGCATGAAGATAAGATGAATAAAATCACTTAATTTCAGGTCAAAATACTTCACGATTTTTGAGAAACGAGCCACCATTATATACAACCATTTTTGAATTTTCTCGAGATCCGTGAATTGGGTTTTTTTTCTCAATTTTCTCTAGTAGAAGCATCATGATGATATTAAGTTGTTGACCAAAAATAATCCTGACCCAGTTGTTCATTTGATAGAAAAGGCAAAAACATCATCTACAGGAAAGTTCGCATCGCATCCTATAGATGTGCTGTGAACTCTAACAGTTTGATAGATCCGAGTTGTGGGAGAGATACCAGCTGCCAAAAGAGGTTCAAATGGTTCCATAGGAAGAATTTAGACATCAAGGGACACTTGTACCTGATATCCAACTACACTAAATTTGCAAACATGAGCTGGTTGTAGTTGCATTTATTATCACCAACAACTTCTTGGAATCTAGCAGTTTGTTAATTTTTTGTTTGTTTGTCTATTGCCACATCTCTCCAAGGAACAGAATCCTATGCTAGAGCTAGGTAACGAATCATAGAGGGAATTTTGATTCTATTTTCTATTTAAGATGTAATCTAACTCCATAGGGAGTTTCGAGTGGGTTTAGCTAGATACTCATATCTTTTGCTTTCAACTGTACTGTATGTAATCAAACTTGAGATTCTTGAATGGTTAAAGATCAGATTCTTCTCCTACTGTCATATTTTGTGTTTCAGTCTTTCTTTGATGCTAGCTATTGATGAAGTATTCGTCTTTAGTACTTTTTCATGAATGCAATGAATGATTCACTGTTTATTTACTAGTGAAAGTGTTGTTAAAGTACATTTTCTTATTAATTAGGAGGTTCCTTCTTGATAAGATTTCTATTGTATATGTCTCAAAAGTACCTGATGCAACCTGGTGCATGCACTACATATTTTCTGCTCAATCTTCCATCTTTCCATTGATGTTCTAAATACTGGTCTGAGATTGTTCAAGCCTTGCTTGCTGGTATATATTTTGTGGAGATTTTGTGTTGATGTTTTAAACTGAGTTTCTCATCCATTCATTACACTTGAATTAAAACTTTATCTTTTACAAACCTAAAAATTTCTGATGGGTATTAGGCTTACACTTACAATAGTCTAGGTGTGACTTCTAGTGCTAACATGGACGCTTATAATTTTCTTTTAAAAGTTATGAATATTTTCAATAAAGTTCATATCGATTCTCGAATGAGCCAATTCTTGGTTAGGGAACCTTTGATGACACTAAAATTTTGATTCATAGCATGAATGACCAATAAGATTTGTGTTATCTTCTCGATGATTCACTTATGAGTATCTTTCTTCCAAGGAGGCTCCACTACAATTATGAGACAATAACCCTACACTGTTTCTCTTTTCCTTTTCTTGTATAATTATTTCATTGTATGTTGCATCGAGAATAATTCCATGGAGCATGGAACATGTCCTCATTCAATCTTATTTCAAGTAAGGAGTCCTATTACATTACTAAGAATATGAAATCCATTACCTAACTATGCATGGATCAACTCCAAATTTTTTGTAGTAATGTAGAAGAGGAGCCTAACCACCATGTTAAAATATTTTTGGTTATGTGTGATATTTTCTTTAGTCAAGAGGAGAGGATGAGATGATGTGAGATTTCAATTGATTACTTATGTGTGATATTTTCCTACCCCCTCCATCAATTTCTTTAATGACATTTTGAGGAAGTTTTAGGTGATTCTACACTTTTCAAAATTATACAACAATGGGGATCAATGAATCCTCTACCACCAACACACAATATAGTGTGTGTGGAGGGGAGGGGGTGAGGGGGAGGGGTTGTTCTTGCTTATAAATAGTTTAATTATTTTTATCATAATGCATGTGGGATAAATAATACACATACAAAGCCAAGGGTTAAAAATCAAAGGGGTAGATCTAATGACACTAAGACTCCAACTTTCAAATGCCATAACTTGGGTTACCTGTGTTGTAATTGAACAAACAAAGGATCATTAAAAAGATGTGGATGCAAGCAATGACATGGAATGATTTCATGGGATGAATCCTTCAGTGTTTTCCCTAGGAATTAAAAGAACAATTGAGTTTGTGTCATTGTAGTGTGCTAATGTGAATTGGAACCTCATTTTCTTGAGGTCATAACTTAGGCTCCAGGTGTCCAAAATGGGAAAATGAAGGCTTGTTGGAAATATGTTGAAGAGAATAACATAATGAACACATTTTATAGGGATTGAAATGCTTGAATTTATGCATAGAAAATTAAAAGACAACATGGGCTCCTTTTAATTGTGGCAATGTAGGATGTGTAAAAAAATGTTCCATAAGTGAAGTCACCTTTTGGCTCATAGTTCTTTCCCTTGAGACTTAGGGAAGTGTCAAATCTCTCTTTTTCTCTACTATATGTCATGTTTTAGAGGCCCCACTACCTGTTGGTAGATATCATTCTACTTGGCACATGGACATCTTTTTAATAAAATAACCCCTATTTTCACTAGATATCCTAGATATCATTTTTTCCGTAACATTTTTAATGCCCTTTTTTATTTCTACCACTAGCATGATGACATGAAACAACACTTATAAGCCCTGGTTGAACATTACACAAATTGATGCACTACCTTTTTTCTTCCTTTTTTTTCTTACTTATTTTAATTTAACTAATGAATTGATTGGAGATTAATGGAGATTCTAACAACACCAATTA
>SNQJ01S0182639.1:0-19084 GCA_010110895.2 Picea sitchensis | reverse complement strand
GACATAAATTTGAATTTTTCATTTTCAGCAGAAAAGGGTCAATGTCTATTGGTTTGAGGATTGAGGACAGACTTGATGGGGTAGCGAACGTGGGTTCTTGGAAGGAGAGGATGATCTTTTTGTTGCAAGAAAGTGAGTTATGGGATATTGTTGAGAACTCCACAATAAATCTTGTGAATGTACCCACAGATGCAACTCTTCTAGAACCATACACCAAGAAGAGTATCAAGGCCAAAGAATTATCCTTGATGTCATCAAGGACCATTTGATTCCTCATGTGACAGGGAAAGTAAATTCCTATGAGATGTGGCAGTCCTTGACTAATTTGTACCAAATTACAAATGAAAACCGAAAGATCATTTTGAGAGAAAAACTAAAGACCATTAAAATGACCAAGGTTGAAAATGTGGTCACATATCTTACCAGGTTGACACAGGTGAGAGATGAGCTTGGAGTTGTGGGGGAGGCCATTGATGACAGTGAACTTGTGAGGACACCATTGAATGGATTTTCCAAACAATGGGTTGTTTTTGTTGAGGGAATTGTAGCTAGGGAGAACCTTCCCAAGTGGAAATTTCTTTGGGATGACTTTGTTCAGGAGGAGATCGGGAGACGTTATGTGCATGGTATTTCATCCATAGGTCATGATGAGGAGAATGTGGCTCTTTCTGCCAACAACAAGAAGAAATTCAAAAAGGTTCCTAAGGGAGGAAACAAACTGAAGGGTGAAGGCAAGAAGGATATGAGCAAAGTCAAGTTTTTTTCTTGTCACAAGTTTGGGCACTATGCAGGATAGTGTCTGAACAAGAAGAAGAAGCAGATAGTAGCTTCAACAGTGGTGGAGGAGTTCTCTGCCAAGTTTGATAAGGAGTTTTCCTTAGTAGTGTGTCTTTCCACAAGGACCATTCATTCCATTGTGTGGTATATTGACAGTGGTGCCTCCCGCCATATGATAGGTGTTCATGAGCACTTGACAGATCTTACTTAGATTGGTGATCTTGAGGTAGTGCTTGGAGATGACCAAGTGGTCAAGGAAGTTGGTAGTGGGATAGTATCATTTCAGAGGGAGTCTCTACCTCCCATTTTATTGAGAGAGGTCTTATATGTTCCTGGCTTGAAGAAGAACTTTGTGTCAGTTTCTTCTATTGAGGAGAGGGGTTATGAGGTGTTGTTTCATGATGGACATGTGCTCTTATTCTCCAAGGGGTCCAGTATCACTTCGGCCAAAGTGATTGGGACTCAACATGAGAAGTTGTACAAGCTCATGTTCTAGTGAGAGAGTGCATTATGTCATTCTACCAACAACAATGATCTTTTTGAGGTATGGCATAGGAGGATGGCCCATTTGCATCATGGGCTTCTGAGGATATTGAGGGAGATTGTGACTAGAGTTCCATAGTTCAATACAGATCACTAGGAGCTTTGGAAGGGGTGTGATTTAGGAAAGTACACCAAGAATTATTTTCCAAGCAGTGATAGTAGAGAAACAAGTATACTTGATCTTATTGATTATGATGTATGTGGCCCAATCTCTTCGACATATTTGACTGGTTTTTTATACTATGTCATATTCATTGATGAAATCTCACAGAATTCTTGGATTTTCTTCATGAATACCAAAGTACAAGTGTTACACATTATTTTGTTCATCTTAGTGATCCATTGACAACATGTGTTCATGTTCCCAAAAAAGACCCTTTTTTCATGAGGACAGTAACTGGTTTTTTTCTTCTGAAAAACCCTATTAAGGAAGATCGTCGCATGTTGCACCATAACCAAGGTATGACAATGCCTGATAATCTCACTCTACCCTAAAGATGTTTTGCGACATCTTTTCAGGCTTCTCTACAGCTGGGGTGCGACGATGTCAAAAGGCTAAGAAAAGGTCAAGTTTCATGAAAGTTCTAGAAGGGGATCTTCTAGAAGATCAGGTGGCATCTGTATGGTTAGGATCCTACTTGCTTCTCTGATTTGGTGGGATCATCCTAATCTCTTCAACCATCTCTCTCTCCTTTATATAAAGAAGGACTTCTCATAGAAAAGGCTAAGGTTAGTGAGGGTTGAATTGGCTAAGATTGTATGGAGAATTCTGCATTGGATCGTTCTTGAGAGCCTCATTTCAGTTCATCAAGTCATTATGGATTTTCTTCATTCAAGATTGGAGAAAGTGTTTATTTTGGAGAAAAGGGTCATCGAAAGGGGACCTTGCAACATTAAGGCTTTGGTTGTAATCTCCACTTTCACTTTAATATAATACAGTGATATGTTACTTTCCCATAAAACTTGCTTTGTTTTATTGTATGATTCCATGATTACGTGCATAAGTTCTTGTTGAGTATATTATATTGCTTTCACTTTGGTTGTCTTGTGTTCTCTCACAGATTCAATATCACAGGAGCACTAGAGTGGATCTAGGATGAAAACGGCAAGAGGAAGCAAAATTTAAATGGTATGTTTCTCATCTCTTGTCAGATAGTAAACTCAATGATTAGAGCTTAGGGAAAGCGTCATATTCTATTCGGTTTTTTTCTAGATATAGGTGGATATAGGGAGACCTGTTTATGTCCTCATTTACCAATAAGTCCCATAAAAAAAGGTCTTCAATCGGTTCCAAGATTTCAAAGATCTTCTAGAGAACCAGACTGGGAAGAAAATTAGAGTTCTGAGGATAGACAATGGGAGTGAGTATACCTCCAAGGAGTTCATGGACTTTTGTGTAGGAGAGGGAATCAAGAGAGATTGTATTGTTCCTTACAACCCATAGCAGAATGGGGTTGCTAAGAGGAAGAACAGGCCATAGTTGGGGCTGGGAGAGCCATGTTACATGATTAGGGGCTACAACTTTTTCTTTGGGCTGAGGCATGCTACACTGCAGTTTATCTGCAGAACAAGAGTCCACACAAAGCAGTGGGGAATATGACTCATGAGGAGGATTTATCTGGGAAGAAGCCTGAGGTGGGGCACTTTAGGAATTTTGGGTTCCTTACATATTCACATGTCCCTTCTGAGAAGAGGAAAAAGATAGAACCCATGGAAGAGAAGGGGATCTTTTTTGGGTATAGAGAGACTTCAAAATATTTTTGCATATGCATCCCTTCCTTGAGGAAGACAATTTCAAGAAGGGATGTGAGATTTGTGGAGGATGGAACCTTTAGGAATTCATGAGGGACAGAGAGGGGTGGGCAGTCATCACCTCAGATTCAGGTGAGTTCACAACAGACTTCAGTGACACGGACTTCGGGGCCACCAGTTTTGGTGATGACTGGTCCACAGGTTATAGGGCCACAAATGTCAAGATCACAGGTTACTGGTCCACAGGTTTTAGGATCGAGTTATCCAGATTCTAATTTAGGGTCATAATATTCAAGTGATGGGGTTGAGAAGGGAGGGTCCCCTCCACGGGACACTACTTCAAAGAGGAGGAATCCCAAGTGGCTTCAGGATACTTTGAGGGAGGCACATGGTTTAGTGGGGAATCCTAGGCAAGTTGTGAGGGAGATTAAACCTCCTGAGATATTTTGTAGCTAGATTGCGATGGTGCGCAGCATTAGGGCGTCTGCGCCTTCCACTTTTGAGGAGGCTATTGGTAGATAGGATTAGAGAGATTCCATGATGGAAGAGTACAATTTCATCATGAAGAATGATGTTTGGGAGATTGTTCCTAGACCTGAGGGGAGGTCAGTGGTGACTTCCAGGTAGCTCTATAAACCCAAGTATGTTGCAGATGGAAGCATTGAGAAGTATAAAGCTCTCTTTGTGTCTCGGGGGTTCTCACAGGTTGAGGGAGTTGATTATGATGAAACCTTCACACCAGTTGCTAGATATACCTCGATTGGGTTAGTGATCTCTATTGCAGCAAAGATGGGTTGGAAGATCCATCAGATGGATGTGAAGACCACATTTTTTAATGGTCTCATATAGGAGGAGGTGTACATTGAGCAGCCATTGGGATTTGAGGTGCATGGGAGATATTCTCATGTGTACATACTAAAGAAGGCATTGTATGGGATGAAACAATCTCCCATAGCTTGGTACTCGAGGATTGATGCCTATTTGCAGTAGTTGGGCTTTGAGAAGAGTGAGGCAGATCCCAACCTATACTTCATTGTGGTTGGATAGGATCCTCTCATACTCTTGCTATATGTGGATGATATTTTCATTACAGGGGCAGAGAGACTCATCACTAGATGCAAGGAGAGCCTTGCTTCATAGTTTGAGATGACTGATATTAGACTAATGCACTATTTTTTGGGATTGGAGGTTTTCCAGGAGCCTGGACATATCTTCGTGGGACAAGGGAAGTATTCTTGTAACATTCTGAGGAGATTCCATATGGAGGATTGTAGGCCAATTACCACTCCCATGATTACCAACTGGAAGAAGATTCATTCTTCTGAGTCACAATTGGTTGATTCCACTTTATATCGTCATTTGATCAGTTCTTTGATGTATTTGGCCAATACTAGGCCATATATTTGTTTTGTTGTCAACACTCTTAGTCAGGTCATGGTGGAGCCTAGGAGAGTGCATTAGGTGGCAGCAAAACATGTGCTCAGGTATCTTTGTGGTACTTTCCAGTCTTTATTACAGTATAATGGATTATGGTCTAGACTATCATAAAGGAGATGGAGTTCATATGGTGGAGCTACACAGTTGATTAGATTGGTATGTGTCGTTGACGAGGAAAGTACTAGTTGTTTTGAATTAGGATCAACAATGGTGTCTTAGTTCATTCGGAAGAAAAATTCAATGGATTGAGTTACATTACTCTATAGTTGCCAATCGGGCTTGTTGTGTGAGCTCTTTAGCTTCCTAAGTTGTTGGTGGGAATTGTTTGGTGTGCGATTGTGAGGGCCTACTATGATTTCTTGTGACAATGAGTTGTATTAGAAGCTTCTCAAAGAGACTCTATTTTTCCCCGCGATAGGTCTAAGCACATTGAGTTCGATATCGCTTCATCCAGGATTATGTTTAGAGAGGAGTTGAGTTAGAATACATTTGTATCTGAGGATAGCAAGTTGTGTGGATATACTCACCAAAGCCTTTGGCAAAGACAAGTTTGTATTCTTTAGGGGCAAGCTTAGAGTGGTGAGTAACACTTTCCTCGGTAAGAGGGAGTGTTAAAATATTCTTTAAAAGTATCTAGACAGAGTGTTTCTCATCACCTAGGCATGTAAGGGGTGAGAAAGTGCCTAGGCCCTAATGTGGACCCTAGTCATTTTAATTTGTGAGATGCAAATAAAATTAAAGGGTGACACAGACTTAGGGAAAGTGGGTAACTTAAGTGAATTTATCTCCACTGTTAATCTCATCTAATCTCAATTATCGGATGAGATGACTCTTCACCTTCCCTCATGAGGAGGTCGATTAGGGTTGGGCGCACCCATTCTTGGGTTGATGTTGCATTTTGAGAGAGTTGAAAGGAGAAGTCGAGAAGACTTGAGGAGGAGTTATCTTGTTGCTAAGGGCATGCATTCAAAGGCTAGAATTGGCATGCATTTCGAGGAGATATTACAGCATTTATTGTGGGTCGTTACAGCATTAATATAGGCACATAAATGGAGATACAACACCTTTAGGAGATTAAGTCTTGTATGGATTTGTGGTCAGCTTATCTAACAAAAAAGAAGTGTATACAATCAGAAAGTACAACAAGTTGAAATACATCATACTATATGGATTTTGATAGTTTGTACTGTTGTTTTAGTTGCATAGAAATCATGAATATTTCTGTGGGTATTTTCCGAGTATTTTTTGGCACATTTCCCAAGGCATTTGTACAACATTTAATGCCCATAGTGAAAGTGTTTGTATCGGCATAAATTTCAAGGTAGTGGAAGTACAACGAGAAGGAAGACACACAAATCGAACATGCTTGTATGTGTGTGGAAATTAAGGCATGAATTTTGAGGATTTTAACAATTTTATGTGAAAGATTGGCACAGTTTTTTGAGATAAGTTTGTCATTAAATTTCTAAAGGAATGAATATGTTGTAAAGAATTTTCTCTGAAGCTCTGAAATAATAAGAAACTCTCCCTCTCTCACTTTGGTTTTCCCCTTGTGGAGTTTTTCACAAATTAGATTGTTGAACTAAAATCTTTATTAATAAATTTTCACGAATATGGTGTTGTTGATATGGTTTTATTTATGCATTATTTAAATATTGTTGAGAATCCTCATGTTTCGATTATGAAAATTTGCTTATATGTTGAGTTTATTTGGTTATCATATACTCTTGGGGTTTGGGCATTAAACATTGGATGGAAATCAACGAGACTTGAAACTAGGTGAGGTCACGAGAAATTTTACATCATGAAGGACAAATGCAAAAAAAACAACCTAACCCTAATTCTTTTAAAAACAACATTTCTTATTAGTGTGGTGTACATGATAGTTCACAAAGATTCCAACAACACAAGGGATCACGTGCACAACATGTACACATGTGCATTGACTTTATTTTTTATTACAAACTTTTGACATAAAATGTATTTTGGAAATTCAGAGCCTCAACGACTCTATGGTGATATCAATGATTTGTAAATGACAAGTGGGACAGAACTCTGGTACTTATAATAAAGTTTATTATAATAAAGCTTATTAATTGCATAATTAATTTTAAATATTGAATCGTGTGAAGATAACAATAAGACTTAAAATAACCAATCAAAAATAAGAAAAATATATATTTTGTGCCATCAAAACATATATATTTGTTTTCTTAAGTTAAAACACATTACATTTTACATATATATTTGTTTTCTTAAGTTAAACATTACATTTCATACACAAATTTAAAATAAAATGCATTAAGGTTTTAAATTTAAAATTTAAAACAATTATGAGACATGGTAAAGTTACATTTTGTATTAAGGTTGATCTTGTCGAAGAGGTGAAATGTAATGTAATATCACTTGATGCATGCAATGTAATGTTTGGAAGCCCTTGTCTATGGTATATGAATGCTTTCTTTTACATAAGAGAAAAAAAATATCACATGGTCATTAAGGCATGGAAGGGAAATGAACAAAAAACTGTTGAGCAAGAAACAAATCCTCAGAAACTAAAACAAAGAGTACATTCTAAAAGGATTTGAAGAAGACTTGGAGAAAATAATGGAAGGTATGTTCCTCCACTTTCATCATAATTGAACCTTTTTAAAACTCTAAAGCCTCCCAATAATGGGAACGTGCGATCAAAATGGATCAAGTACCAAATATGTTTCCAAAAGGAATAAGAAGAAGAAGTTGACTAAATATGTGGATGGGATGGAAAATGAGTAATTTTAATGGTTTGAAGCCCAAGAATCTAAGATGTTGGCTAAATATGTGAAAGGGTACCGTGGGATTTATGTGTAATTCCCATGGTGGACTTAGTCATTACGAATTATTCCCATGAAATATGTAAATGTCCATGTGACATGTCATTCTGAATTGCTTGGTGTTTGGGCGACCTTAATCTTGGCTACTCATGTGGATATTGATACTCTACAGGTCTATGGAGACTCAAGAATAGTTATTGACTAGCTAAACTACAAAGGAAATTTACAAGTCATCTCTTTAGTGGGTTGGAAGGACAAAATTAGAGAACTAGCAAATTCATTCAGTACAATCAGGTTCTCTCACATTTATCGGGATCAAAATCAGGAAATTGATTCACTATCCAAAAAGGCTTTACAAAATCCAGAAGGGAGGATAATATATAACAAATGGATAGAAGGAAACGAGGGTCCTTCTCTTTTTCTGCACCTTTTTAGCATATTTCTTTTCCTATTTTTTTTTGTAGTACTGCTAATGATGTCATAGATTAAGGAGGTAGATACTTTATGTCTCCATACAGACCTTGATCTGTTTGAGATGGAAAGTATATTGTTATGAGTGTTTTTTGTTTTTGAGGATGTGTTGGATTACTGTCATCACTGAACAACTTTGAACTCTTTGTAATTACTTGGATATGTCTTTTTGGTGTTGTGCACACTATTATATCTAATATAATGAGAAATTTCCTGCTAGAAAAAAAAAGTGATTAAAGTTAACTTGTTCTTTGACAAATTAGTTATGCCTTTGAAAATGAATTAAGAACATTTAACGAAAAATTATCTATTGATTTATCTTTCTTAGATTTATTAAAATAAAGTGTTTAATGAATTGATTTAATAAAAAATAATACCTTTAATCATATTTTACCAAGTCTTCAAACAACTCTATAAAATAATAGAGAGGCAAAACAAACAAGAATAATATACAAACCAGATTACTTTGAAGATAAATAAAGAGAATTCTTCCTATCACTATTTACTCAACAATGTAGGGAAAGAAAAAAAACACAGTAAAATGGAAAAAAAAAATCCTTAATTATTAAACTTACTAATACCCCATGAATTATGTTTAGCAAGTGTATTCAAACCATTATAATTTTGTGTAAATATAATAAAACTATGATTTTTACTATTAATATATTTTTCTCATTAGATATTCTCTTTGTGCTTATTGGTTTGTTTGTTTTTTTTAGTTGTCACTGACATTTCCATGTATATAATTTACATTTTACAATAAATATTTCACATTATCAAATTATGTATAAATGTATGTGGGTTAAGGATATAGAGAAATTAAGGTAAATGTTAGATTATAAAAATAAAGCTTTGGAAGAGGTAGGATTTATACATGTTTTTCCAAGTTTTGAATAAGAATAAACTTTTATGAGTTTTATAGAGAAATAAGGATATTGGACGATTCCTAAAATGGATTGAACAAATTTGTCATCTTTGTAAAGCTAAAAGGATTGAAGATAGATTTTTTTTTTTAAATGTCTTGGATACACCCACATTGAATCAAAATTTCAAAATATATATTATAGTACCAACCTTCCTAACCTTTTAACTCATCAAAATTATGATGATTTAGGAACATTTCTCTTAAAACTTTTAGAGCAAAATTAGAATTGAAAGACAAACCAAGTAATTCCTTAGCTTTCTTAAGGTGTGATAAATCAAATTTAATCTCAATAGACATTAACCACCACCACCACCACCATCATTAAAAATCAACTTTTACTAAATCACTTTATCCATCTTAATTAGTTAATAAAATTAACTCAACCTAAAACATTATCATAAAATTAAAAAAAAACAACCTTAGAGATTTATGAACTTTTATATAATCCCAATATTTAAACATATATTGGTTGCATAAATGAACTTTCATATAGTCCCAATATTTGACATAATCCACGGTATTGGTATGTGGGTATCTATACAATATAGATACACAAGCCTAAACAAAATGTTCCATAATTGTGTAAGCAATTTCCATATGATGGAGATATTAACTATGGTATATACGAAGACAAAGATTTACACTACTTGATGCTAAAAGGAATTGCAAAAGAAGCAAAGAGGAACTTGACACTGCCACAAAAGCTAAAGAATAAGTCCACGTGTCATCTTGGACTACCTAGCCATAGTTGTGCTCCAAATATCTAGTGCATGTGATCTTTGTTCATGCATTAGGGAATAATTATGTGGCTCTCTGCATTGGCACTGGGGTACAAAATATGATTTCCAAATGATAAGTCAGTGCAAAACAGACACCCAAAAGAAAAAGGCCTCCCATCATAAGAGTTTTCTGATGTACCTTACAAAATTGGAGCTTTTCATATGTAGTTGTTGATGTGGACTAGACGAACTTGGTGCTTGACATGATAACATTGTTATGTCCACGTCACCACCTCATGGTGCGAGAGATTCGATGGAAGTTCTATAGTTGTCTAAGGGTCATCAATAATTCGAAAAAGCCACGTGTTGTTTTATTTGTTTTTTAATTCAAAACATTATGACGTTGAGCCCCAATAATAGATGTGAACTTTAGTATGTGCCCCACCTTGGTGGGAAAATCTCCAACCATACGTTTTTCTTTGAAGTCATGATTCGGTTAAAGTGGCTTCTTCAATATTTTGGCGACACGTGTTCCTTCTTTATGCACGCTGTGGATTTTCTCTCTCTACTTCTTTCTTTTGTTAAAGTAAAATACTACTCACACCAACTTTAAACCAATAATGTCAACTCACTTTGCCTCAATATAAAATTGTAAGGATATTACTCATCTCATCCTTCAACAAAGTTGTATCACTTTTTTTTTCTCCCACTCTTTTTAAAGTTATGTTCAAGTTTTTATTATTCTTTCTTATTTATTTGAAAGTGTTATGGTATCTAATTTATAATTAAATATTTTATTAGTATTCTAATTTGGAAATTGATCTTGATTTTTAAATCAAAACTTCATTTAATTTATTCTCTTAAATTTTTCGTTCAAACTTTTGTTTAAAAATCAAAACTTCATTTAATTTATTCTCTTAAAATTTTCGTTCAAACTTTTGTTTAAAAATCAAAACTTCATTTAATTTATTCTCTTAAATTTTTCGTTCAAACTTTTGTTTCTCCCTCATTTGCAATTAGCCGCAATTCCCAAATTGGGACTTTTTTCACTAAATTTGATGTGAAGGGGAAACAATTTTGAAATCTATCTCAAGATCCAAATCCCCCACCTCCCTCTTCATCTCCTTAAATTCTTCAATTTCTTCCTTCTTTTCATTTCAACTATTTGTTTTTTATTTTTGTCGATTTTTCGAGGATGGCTCATCTAGATATATTGATTGCATAAATAAACTCATCCAGTTATTACCCCCAATCCAAATAAGCTCATCCAGATATATTGATTGCATAAATAAACTTTTATATAATACCAATATTTGAAATAATCCAGGGTATTCGTATGCGGGTATCTAAGCCTAAACAAAATGTTCCATACTTGTGTAAACAATTTCATATGATGGAGATATTAACTATGGGTATATAGGAAGACAAAGATTTGCATTGGTTGATGCTAAAAGGAATTGAAAAAGCAAGCAGAAGAGGAACTTGACAATGCCACGAAAGCAAAAGAATAAGTGCACGTGTCATTTTGATTACCTTTACATGTACTCATGCTCCAAAAATCTAGTACATGTGATCTTTGTTCATGCATTGGAGAATACTTATATGACGTGTCATTTTGATTACCTATACATGTACTCATGCTCCAAAAATCTAGTACATGTGATCTTTGTTCATGCATTGGAGAATACTTATATGACWCTATGCATTGRTAGTGGGGTACAAGTTAAAACTATCAGTTTTCCAAATGACAAGTCACTACAAAACAAACACCCAAAAGAAAAAGCCCTCCCATCATAAGAGTTTTATGATGTACCCTAMAAAATTGGAGCTTTTCATATGTAGTTGTTGATGTGGACTAGACAAAATGTTGTAATGTCATCTTGGACTACCTAACCATAGATGTACTCATGGCAATCATGCTCCAAAAGTCTGGTACACGTGATCATTGTTCATGCATTGGGGAATAATTATGTGACACTATGCATTGGTAGTGGGGTATAAGTTAAAAGACTATATGTTTTCTAAATGATAACTCGCTACAAAACAAACACCCAAAAGAAAAAGCCCTCCCATCATGAGAGTTGAGTTTTCTCATGTACCTAACAAAATTGAAGCTTTTCATATGAAACCCTAGGAGTTGTTGATGTGGACTAAACGAACTTGGTGTTGTTATGTCCACGTCACTACCCCAGGGTGCGAGAGATTCGATGAAAGTTCTATAGTTGTCTAAGGGTCATCAATAATTCGAAAAAGCCACGTGTTGTTTTATTTGTTTTTTAATTCAAAACATTATGACGTCGACCCCAATAATACATGTGAACTTTAGTATGTGCACCACCCTTGGTTGGAAAATCTTCAACCATACGTTTTTCTTTGAAGTCTTGATTCAGTTAAAGTTGCTTCTTCCATATTTATGTGTTCCTTCTTTATGCACGCTGTCACTGCAATGAGAGACTAAATTTTCTCTCTTTTCTTCTTTCTTTGTTAAAGTAATACTACTCACATCAAGTTTAATCTAGGCATGTTCACATTTGCCTTCAAATGTAATTTTATATGAAATTGCATACACTTTGACTAAATCTGCCACTCCTTATTCCTTCATTCTAAACATTCACATATATGATCTAATAAGTTAAATGTCCTCTGTCCTTAAAAACTAGTTTTTTCCTTTTAAAAATAGTTGATTCAAATATATGACCTAATAAGTCAAAATGTCCTCTGTCCTTAAAAACTAATTTTTCCATTCTAAAATAGTCCATGAACAAAAATAATTTTCGTAATAAAATGCATGTCATAATGTGCACAAGGGTGTTACAATTAAAATAAATTTTGTTTACTGAATCCTTATTAGTGTTTGACAAGTTGACATAACCAAAATTATTAAATCATTCGTCATGTAAAAGCTATAGTTTTGTCAACTTGTAGTTTGACCATGATTTTACTCAAATTGACTAAATTGACTAGCTTCACTAGTAGGCATGCCTAATATTTACTATATGGATGATTTCATGATTCAACTTAGAGAGTGTGTGTTTAGTCATCACACACCTTCCTACAATTCCAAATTTTTAATTTGACACATGAAAATGTTCATTGTGCAAAAATGTTCCAAATTTACCTTTTACTAAACGAGGTGAGGAAATTTTTCCTCTACCTTCTCCCTGGAGTACCATTTTTCTTTGCCCGAAAGTTGTCCTTTCAACCCAGTTTTCAAAAGGTCATGTTGCCCCTATCTAGTAGTTCTAGATTTCTTTTGCAAAACTATATCTTTTGCCAACTCTACTTAAACTTCTAAGTCTTCTATGGTAGGTAAGACTTGCTCCTTAGTTTCCTAATTCAATACGGAAGGCTCATAGAGTTTCAAATTTTCTACATTCAATACTAAGTAAATGCGCATGTATGAGGGTACACTGAGTCTATAGGCGTTATCACCCACCTTCTCCAATACCTCAAAAGGCCCATACCACAGAGCCTTGATCCTCTTACCAAGACGCTGTAGTATTTCTTTGTTCAACTACAACGAAACTCTGTCTCCCACCTTGAATGCTTTTCTAGATCTGTCTTGATCATTTCGGGCTTTGTACCTTTCCTATTGTTGGGTATGATTCTTTGCATGGTTAGATGATCTGGATTATTTTGAGAATGCAATGAAGGCAGAGATATAACAATGAAATATACAAAGATATTACAATAAACACAGAGATACAGTAATGCACACTTTTTATTAATGAGAGAAATGTACAGAAACTATAAAATTACAGAGTGAGTGACTTGCTAGAATGGTGAAAACTAATCTCTAAGAAGAGATGTGATGGCTACACTCATTTGCAAGAAGATGATTATGTTTACAATGAGGCTCTAGAGGCCCTTTTAACATAAATAAAACCAAAAACCCTAACCCCGAAAGATGAAACGCCAAAATGTTTGCGGGCCCCGTTGGGGGGTAGTTGATACATCAACTTACCAAGGGCGTAAATTTTGCACACAGTCTTCATTTGGGGTAGACAATAACTCATTTGAAAGGTCTATCCGAGGAATACAATTTTTTCCATCACAATCTGGCTAAAGCCGATAGTGTGAATGTGGTGGGCCCAAAAAATGTTGTTTAGGGCCTCAAAATGGCCCCATAAGTTTAGGACTCGAAAATATGTAGAAAAAATGCCAAGGTGGAAACCCTTGTTTTGAGCCAATGGAATAGGTGAGTGGCCATTGATTTCCTCTTGGATCATTCTCCCCCCTTTAGGAAGCAATGGTCTCCATTGCATCAAGTTCTCGGGGAAGCTTTTGTTGAATCTGAATGTTGGTGAGCTACTTGCCTTGCTGAAGAAGTTGTCCTGCTTAGCTTGGTGAAGGTTGTTATGAACTTGTTGTTGGAGGGGTTGGATCTATTCAACCGATATATTTGCACGATATTCTTGAGTGTGGGAGGAATCTGTTAGTGAATATGTAGCATGAAGATAATGCGGGGATTTTTTATAACTTCACTTGACTGGATAGTGTGGAGGAACCTTTGTAGGTATAATAAGAATATATTGGTGCTCTTCTACAATCTTGTTGATCTACTTATGTTGGATATAAGGGTTTGGATCTGAGGCTACAGTGATTGTAGTATCCTTCTCTTGTGAAAATATTGTGAAGAGGATAAACTTTGCGATATGAGATATTACTTTGCAGCACTGTCTTGTCGGGACTACCTCTGGTATCATGTAGAGATGACCTCCCAAAGTAACAATGACGCTATGGGGTCAAGACTCATAAACAACATGACTCTTCTACATATATGGTTGGCCTAACAAAACATCACAAACTTCTAGTGGGGAAACATCACACAATACCTCATCCTTGAAGGGCTTGATGTCGTATGACAGGCGACACTGTTGGCTGACATAAAGATCTCGTCCCTAGAAAAGCCATCCAATGTTGTATGGTTGTGGGTGTGGTGTTCTTGGAAAATCCAACTTCTTGATAACCTTTACTAAGATGAGGTTCTTCTAGCTTCCTCTATCAACAATAAAATGTAGCAGGGTCCCCTTCACCCACATCTATGAATGGAAGATGCACTCCCCCTCCTCAGGATCCTATGGTTCTTCTAGTTGGATTGTTGCGGTCACGATAGTAGCAGTGGGTTCTGCATCAATGATTTTTCCTTTTATAATTGTCTGAATCAGAGTTTGAGTTGGGGTCCGGCTCAGGGAAATTTTTAAGAACCCCACCTAAATTTATATGTATAATAAATGGGCGAATCCCCATGACACATGGGAAAATGTGAAGGCTATTTTATCAATAACATAATATGCATATATAATTTTTTGGCGAATCTTTCACCAAATTATATAATCTTGTAAAATTTGGGCAATTCTTTCACGAAATTATAAAATCTTGTGAAATTGTGGCGAATTTTCACATAATTATAAAACCTTTTAAAATTCTTGGAGAATCTTTCATGTAATTGATGCCAGGTGTTTCATAGGATTCATGTTCTCATAGGAATTGATGTTGAAACACCGTGTTGAAATACCTGGCTGAAACACACATGAAGAAGAATATGCATAATTAATAAGAATGAATGCAGATATGTTGGTGCTAAAACACCATGCTAAAACACCTGGCTAAAACACACTGCACAAATGAAGAAGACTATGTAGAATTAATAAGAATGAATGCAAATATGTTGGTGTTGAAACACCTGGTGGATTCCTGAAACACCTGGCTGAAACACGCACGAAGAAGAATATGCAAAATTAATAAGAATGAATGCATATATGATGGTGCTGAAACACTGTGCCAAAACACACTGCACACGCGAAGAAGACTATGCAGAATTAATAAGAATGAATGCAGATATGCTGGTGCTGAAACACCTGGCTGAAACACACATGAAAACGACTATGGCCCTACTGATTGACTCTCCTCGTCTAGCTGGCATAGTTACTCCACCATGGTCCATTTTCATCTCTGGTCATTATTAATAAGTAAATCTATTAATGGAAGGTACTGATAACACTAATTGGATAGTTGAATGTGGTCGCCACCTCAGATTTTGCTTGCCACCGGTAAGTGCCTGCATGTACATGTTTGTGGTTTACAGGTATGATTGTGTTTGGAAATTGACATGATACTGTGAAATAATGATTGTTCCATGCCCTTCCACATCACCACTAGATGACCAATACCATCACTTGGGGGGTATCCCATCATCACTAAATAAATTAACCAACCACTGCCATAGACATTCAATCAACATGGTTGTCAGGTTGATTTTTCCCAAGAAATTTGAATCACCACCACCTTTCCAAAAATGCCAACAAATATCCTTCCACTATTCCTACGTGCTCATGCATGTTGAAGTTCCTGGGTCTATGTTGGAAATTTTGACCTAAAACTCCTTTGCAATGCTGTAACAACGAATTACACAGAAGAATGTTCAACATGGGAGGATATGTAGTCCATCCTGAACCAGTAACCCTCGATGCCCTGCATTGGTGCCCAAAATTCTACAAAATATTTGAAGATGGAGGGTGGGTAGAATATTTCGAGCGATTGGACGGGTTTGACAATGATATTTCCCTAGAATTCACCTGAAATTTAACAGAAACCCATTCACATGTTATAGGTTTGGATATTAGTGTAACAGGGGTGGTTATATCCTCTATTATGGGACTTCCCACGACTGGAAGAAAATGGTTTGGACGAAGGATATCCATTCCTAATGCAAAGACCAATTTCTTGGAGGAAGGAGAGCAAGTGCATCCTAGAGGACGTGGCACAACAATAGATTCTTTACCTCAACCTTGGGACCATGTTATTGTTTTCTTGAAGAAATATATTACATGTGAAGGTAGGTACAAGGTTGTTTACACATATGATTTTGTTCTGCTTTCACACTTTTGTCATGGCTCATTGATAAATATGCCTTATTATCTATTAGAATCTTTGCATAATATGGCACATTATGTAAGACAATCCTGTTTTCCCCAAGGTTATGTCACACACCACTGTTTGATAAAATTAATAGTGTTGATAGCCTTGGAAATGAAAAACTAGACATGGCCTCACTTCATTTCCAGGGGAGCAGTGGAAGTTGATGAAAATGATGGCAATAGATTATAAGAGGARGAAGGAAGTAGTGACATGAGTATTTCAGATAGGGAAAGAGAGGAAAGATAAGGAATTAATGGAGAGTTGGGACAAGATAATGTTGTTGAAGAACTAGGACMTGGAAGTGGTGATGTAGAAATGAGGGATAGCCTTGGWGTTGTGATTACAGAAGATGTACATATGGAAGATATTGGAGTGCAGATGGAGGAATATCTACACTAAAACCTGGAAAATCACCTACCATTATAGTAGAGAAATTGAGCAGTTGATAGAGGAGAATGAACCATCAGAACAAGAAGGAGGGTATACAACAAAAGAATTGAGTGTGGAAGAACCCATGTCATAAATGAGGGAAGGATCAGATACAAAGATGCCTTCTAGACAGGGATGATTTTAAGGATGGAAATTTATTTTAAAATGTAGAAACCTTGGTGAATCTTACTAATCCTTCATATATCAACTATAAATGTTTGGCGATATTTTTGTAAAAATATTCAAATTTGTAAGTATTTTATATAGTTTTTATAAGTTTTTTGTGATTTTCAAGGTAAAATAATTTTATCCTATAGAATTTGGGCGAATCATTTTCAAAATAATGAATCTCATTTTTGGAAAAACCATGGAAAATTAGCTCATGAGGGAAATTTAGCCCCTAAAATCATCCTTTCTTCTGGAGATATAGTGAAGGAATTAAGTGTGGATTGAGAGAGGTCATCATCACTTGAAAGGGAAGAAACTCCACCATAACAGATTCGGGAGGTTGAAACATTGATTCCAGGCGAGAATGTAATTGAGTTGCATGAAGAATCATATGCTTTGCATGATAATTATTCCCATGTTTCCCCTAATTATGAAGTTCAAATTGTCTCAAAGAAACCTCCCCAAATAGTTCCAAATCTATTAAGGAGGAAGAGGCCATTGCCAACGTTTCCATCAACTTTCCCAAGTACAAGGAGAAGAACCAGGGTTGATGTCACAACAGAAGAAGCTAAACTAAAACTGGAAGAAATTGAGATTCATGTGTTGCATCCTCTTTCACCCACTGTTACACAAGATCCAATGGGTGATGAATAGAAACAAGAAGTTGTCATTGTAACACAAGAACCAATTGACAACATGCACCCAAATCAAAGAGTTGTTGAAACACAAGAACCTGTTGTTGAAAGAGGTAAAAGTCAGATTCATGCCCTGTTATTTGAGAATGATCAAGTGAAAAGAGAAGTTTAGAGGCTTATGGGGAAATTGGAAATGCTAAAAGTAGAAAAGGGAGCCCAAATGCCTATGCCTCATGATATGGATTTATTAGTGCAGCAAGCCCATATTTTAGGAGGACAAATTGTGCCATCAGAGGAGGTTGAAACACAAGAAACATTTAAGGAATATGTGTTTCATGAGTGTGGGGATATTTATAGATTGGATGGGTATGAGTTGACCCTTATTAAGACCTTAGATTTGGGACTAATTAGAAGACAAGAAGAGCTGGTTGAGACAACACAAAAAAAAAATCCACTGCCACACAAGAACCAGTGGCTAAGGAAGAAGAAAAACAAACTGCTGAAACACCTGAGAATTCCATTGTAACACAAGAACCAGTGGTACCTTATTTAAATATGCAGTCTAATAAGGATATATAGGAAGTTATCATTTTAACACAAGAACCACTGATGGCTAAGAATGTTGAACCATCCCAACCTCAGAGTACCACTACTACACAAGAACCAGTGGTACCTAATTTAAATCAACAATATTTTGAGGCCAAAAAAGAAGGCATTGTAACACAAGAACCAGTAACTGAGGAAGAGGAATTACCACAACCAGATAAAGTCACTGTTACATAAGAACTAGTGACACAAGCTCAAATTCCTCTGGAAATCAGTGATGAGGATGAACATGAAGTTGACCATTAGGACACAGAAGATAATACTATATTTTTGCTGGAAGAGATTGATAAATGGAAGCAACAGGTGTCCCCGGGTGAGCCACTTTCCTTGGTAGAGGAGTTGCCCTGCCTTGAATGCCTGATAAAGTTGGATCCTCTACTGACGAGTTCCCTTGACCTATGTGTCCACTATATGATCATGGATTCTTGTTCCATGCATTCAGGGTTGATCTCTATGGGTGTCAGTTGTTCTGTGATTTCTAAGGTGTCGAATAATGGTGGAAAATATGGTTGAAGGAGGTCCACATTGAACGCTGGGTGCAGGCCAAGGAAGGGTGGAGTGTTGAGCTCAAAAGAATTGCTACCCACGGCCTTGGTGATAGTGTAAGGACCATATCGTAGTGGGCATAACTTCTGATGGGGCCCTGTGAGATGCTCCTTCTGGAAATGTAACTAGAATTTGTCGCCAACCTGAAACTGGTGTGGTACCCTATGTTGATAATGACACTGCTTGTACTTAGCATTATATTTCTGAAAAATCTCCTAGACCTATTAGTGGATGTGCTGAATCAACTCAATGAATCTGGTGGATTTTTCGGTCGCAGACTAATCATGGGAAGATTTTTTTTATGTGGTGGCAAGAGGAAGTGAAACATCAATGGGTCCAAAA
>SNQJ01S0182638.1:0-19105 GCA_010110895.2 Picea sitchensis | reverse complement strand
CACAATATCTTATCATTATATCCTCCTATCTTAAATTCAACTAAACATTGTTTAGTGACAGTTACCTGATGTCCTTTCTGTAGCCACAAAACTCTGTATGGGCTTGGATGATCAGTCGTCTCCAGCTCCAACTTCTCTACCATCTCTATAGAAATGAGATTATCCATGCTACCACTATCTACAATGACCTTGCATACCCTGTCCTTGGTTTTGCAGGCAGTTCTGAAAAGTCTGGTCCTTTGGACTGAACTCTCCACCTCCTTCTCAGGTGTCAAAAGGACTTTCCGCATCATCAACGATCTTCCACCTTCAACATATTTTGCCTCAACATCCCACCTCTGTGCTTCGGCGATGTGAGATTCTCCAATGTACTTCTTTTTCTCTGGACACTCATAAGACTTGTGCCCATTCTTTCCACATGTGAAGCATGTGATTACTCCACCTCTTTCTCTTCCTCTACCTCTAGTACGAGGAAAAGTGTTTGCGTCAGCATAATCTCTTCTTGGCTCATTATGCTGCCCTCTCTATTCAACATATGGTCCCCTCTGTGAGGTTCCACCTCTCTCAACTTTACCCTGAGGTTTCTTCCAGTCTTCCTTGGGCTTCTTGTTTCTTTCCTGGGCAACTGACTTGCCTCTGGGCTGACTTCTGCCTTAGCCCCTCTGACTCTGCTTTCAGCTAAGCTTCTCTTCAACTTTCAGAGCCATCTGATAAGAATCTTCCACCGTTCGGATGGTTACCATGCTCATCTCGTCCTGGATATCATATCTCAGGCCATTCATATACCTGGAAACTTTTTCATCATCGCTTTCCCGATGACCTGCCCTGATGTTCAGTTTGTAGAATTCTTCAATGTATTCTTTTACTGTCATCAACTTCTGTCTCAGGTTCTACATCCTCTTGAACAGAGTAATTTGATAGTCTCTGGGGATGAATTTTGCCTTCATCTTTGCGATGATTCGATCCCAGCTCTTGATCTTCTGCTTGCCCTTGCAGCGTCTATCAGCTTGTAGTTCATCCCACCACAATGCTGCATGTCTCTTCAAGCGTGTGACAGCATGCTTGACTTTCTTGTCCTCTTTGACATCTTCATAGTCGAAGTATGTGTCGAGAGCTCTAATCTAGTCTAGAAGCTCCTTGGCATCCAAGTTTCCCTCGTAAACTGGAATGTCCATCTTTTCTCTGGCACCCATCCTGGCAATAGCTCTGATCAAATGCTCGTTTGATGCATCTTCGGCTGCAACTTCCTCTTCACGTTCAGCCTCTATCTCGCTTTCTTCATCACTCAGATCCCCTGCACTGGTTGTGCATCTTTGCACTGTCTCCATGTCTTCGAGTCTTGCTTGTAGATCACGCATTTGTCTCTCTATAGCTGGATTTTCCATCTACCTGCCTCTTCGTCGCGACATTTCCCTATCCTCTAGATCGGGTGATTGTCTATCTCTTCTCGGCGGCATGGTGAATTCTCTTCTTCCTGCTATAGAAAGCAAAGAGTCTTTCTGGGCTCTGATACCAAACTGACATAGGTGCGTGCTCACGGGCACGTCCGCTCACAAGATCTTCTCTCCTTCTCGTCCCGAAGAACTCTAGTGTTCTTCTATTCCCCTATCGAGAAATATGCACCCACAGAAACCTTCGTGGGATCCCCCTTCTTTGCAAATCGGGAGATCAGACTTCGCGACTTCACAAGGTCAGTGATCGAGCACTGGTGTTTCGAATCTCCAAAACCCGATACAAGTCAACGCTGACCCGTCCTTTACCCTGTCGAGATTTCTCCTATCGCGATTTTGCCACTCGCGATATCAAACCAATGGATTTACTGAACCTCGAACCCCGATGTGCCGATACTCTGATGCACAAGCGGGTTGACTATTCAACGGTCCCGTCACCTCGTCGGGATTTCGGACTTCGTGGGATCGCGAATCCTAATGCCAATTTTTCGGGACTTTACTTTCCCTGGACTCCAATAACTTGTGCCACCTGTCTTCCACTAATTTTTGATGTGGCTCCACACTATTCTCATACCCATCGGGATATCGAGTATCGCAATATCGTGATTCCAAACTGCCGGAGTATCCTGTCCTCAAGACTCCCGATACACCGAACCTCGACTTCATCAGGTCTTTTGACACGTGTCCCTACTAATGGACGGTTTAGATCTGTCGGGATATTGTGTTTCACGATTTCGCGATTCCCGTTGCAATGTTTTGGAGTTTCAATCCACGAAACCCCGATACACGATATACGTGTAGATCCAATGAACCTCGTGACTCAGATCAACGACTCTGCCCCTCCTAAGCTTTATACCTCCAGAGAATATAACGTCGTATCACCCTTGCACCTCTGCAAGATCCAACGGCTCATGGATTATCACAAATTCTCCTTGGAGAATACCGACCATTCGTTCCTCCATTGAGAAATCTGCGAAATGACTATGTTCCTCCACAAAACTCGTCCACCTGCACGTAACTTTACGATGCTTCTTGCCAACCTTCAAGGCACAGCTTCCCCACGTGGTCCTTCAATGAATTTGAAGGCATATCCTTCCTGAGCTTTTCCCACGACCTTCAAGTCCTTTGGAAAACTCTTGCACGCACTCCTTGCGGTAAACCTTCAACCACGTCTAAGTGTTGAAGTCCCTCTCGACTCTGCGCACACCTGCAGTAGAAGTCCTTATTTCCTTCTCTCAGGTTTGCAACCCTANCTTGGCCTGCGCACTCCTTTCACGGCTCCTGTGCCCAACTGCACCCTTGGAATGAATGAGAAAAAAATCTATCTCTATCTAAACCCTCTGTCAACGCACTCCTTGCGGACACTTCGACTGCACTCCTTGCAGGAATCTCTGGCTTAAATAGAGAAACAATTGAAACTCATTCCTTCTTCCTTCCAGATTCCAATCTCACCATGAAATCACATACACAACACATAAAGCAAATGTATAACAGGAAGCAAACATCAAATGAGCATAACATCAATACACAGAGAACAACACAAACCATGAATTTGAATCAAAGCTTTCTTCTATTAATTCAAATGTCTGTACATGGGTGTCATCACACAACTCTCTGCTTGCTCTTCTTCCTGAATAATCCAGAATAATGTTACAATGCACAATGAGGGTGTCTATATCCCGTTTCCCTCTTTTCTTCAAAAACTGTCTAATCTAGAATTAAAATTCTATCTGCCTGCATTAACTATCTTAAATTCCTCCTACCTACTTAAGGACGAGAGCTAAAGGCTCAAGGTTTGATTACAATAACAAGTGCGCCTCTTCTTAAATGAATTCATTTAAGAACTTGCAACAACTTCCAAAGCAATTCAAAATTTTGTGCTGGCGCTTGTCCATCTATCCTCTTGCATTCGTGCTGGCTTGTTTGACGTGGGAGATGCTCCTGCATCAAGTTCAGATGTCCGGGCGTCTGCTGTGTTGATCAAGTTTTCCTCTGTAGTAACCATGATGGAGTGATCCAACGAGATCCTTGTTTTCTTTTTAGTCCTTTGAACAATGGCCTTTCTCTTTTGATCATAGGAGATCACATAGATATCTGCTACCTCGTCTACTGGCTCTGGTATCTACTGATCGCCCCATGTGAGCTTGTTTCCCAGGCTACTAGTGGTGTATATTTGTTCAATATTGGGCTCTTGAACTTCCTTGCTGTGCCTCATGGGTCTGGCCTCTACTTGTCGTTCATCAGGGATTTGAGTATTGGGTAGAATAGAGGTGTCAGGTATAGACTCGTTACTTACTTTCTCCTCAGACATAGAACCATCAATTTCCTTTTGTGGGGATTCTTTCTTTGTCTCCTCCGGTTTGGGCTCATCATTTGGGTCCGCTTCAGTTTTCGATTCATTGGATTCTTTTGTGTCAAGTCAGCTTTTTGCTTCTACTTCCTTTTGCGAGACCACCTTGTCTCCAACTTCGAGCTCAGGGGAAGAAGTTTTCTCGGGACCTTCTTCCTCTTGGACACGCACAGGGGTGTCATGATATGGCTCTGGGCTCTCATCGTCACTATATATATATGTATAAGTTTGCTCAAGGGATTAGGTGCTTATGTTTCTATCGACACCCAACCTGTCTCTTGTTGAGTTGTCCCACCCACCGAGGAATTGACCAGCGATGTTGTGGATGCAGGATTGCCTAACCCGTTGGTGTTACCAGGATTTATGGAACTGGGGATGCTTGGCTCCATCGGGCTGCCTTCTGGGATACCAGTTGGAAGCACATGTGTTATGATAAGGTACAGATCATCCTGCATCTGCTTCATTAGCAGTTGGATTTGTCAGTACAAAAGTTCACCCATCCCCTGTGCAACATGAATTTTAGGGAAATCCTTGATTTGTACTGGGGATCCCTGATAAACTCTTGCCACTTCGATGCCTTCTTGGGAATTGCCTATTTCTTTGCCTGATTCATATGCTACCATTCCTTCCTAGGTCCTGAGAATTTCTTGAGCTGTCTTCTCCAAAGACGTCGCTTTCTCTTCCCAACTCATAGATTTTAACTTGGTTGTTCGAAGATCAGCCTCCTTGTCGCCACCTCATTCCAGTCTTGAGAATTTTCGGTGAAAATTTCATCTTCGAACCAGTCATGGGCATAAGGCCAATAGGATGATACCTGCGATGCATGTTGTAGGACCAGGCCCTTGGGATCATGTTTTCAAAATCGACCAGTTTGGAACCAAAATTCTAATTGACTTAGCCCTTCTTGCTTAGCATGCACGGTGTCTTTGACCATGTAGAAGCTAATATGAAACCCATATGGTATGAAGGCCTACTTCTTGTCCTTTACTAAAGTGGCATTGTATCCTTGCAGAATGGTCTGATAGCAAATTCCCCCTAACACTAGTTGATCCGGAACATATATAGGTAACAAATGGGGTGCCCCTATGGCACAAAAAACCCTGATGTAGGTCTTGTGCTCATCTAGATACCAGTGACCCAATTTTGATATAACCTTTTTTGCTTCATCTGACAGCCTAGGGAACTCTTTCCTGAAGAACAAAAAATAAATGTGTGCAATAAGTTGGTCACAAATAAGAGCATAGGATTTTTGTACCTGTTTTCCCATAAGATGTTGAAGTATACATGGACCAGGAGCTCCGAGGACCGCCAGTTTAGGTTCATTCCAAAGAAAATGTTCCTATCATAGATGATGTCCAGCAGATACGAGGCCATGTAGAAGGAGGGGGTTTCTCCCTCTTTTGACGTCTGGGCTTTTCTTATGCAAGTTCTTAGTTGTTTGGAGATAATGGCACCCCAATTGAAGCCCATGCCTGAAATGGAAACCGTAAAAGCTAGAGTCATCCAAGCCTCTCAAAAACGGGGGAAATCTTTCTCCCCATGCAACCTGCAGAGAAGAGCCATGAGATATATGTACGGTTCCCTTAGATTTGTCGTCGGATACCAGCCGACAATTTGGTTCATGAATTTTTTTATCTTCCCTCCACCATGACTCCATGATTTTGTTGGTATCATGTGCTGCATAGAAACTCACAACGAAATCAGTGCTAAGATTTTCTTCCGGCTCCCTGAGCTTGTAGTAACTTTGAACCTCTGATGGCAAGAAAAATCTGACACATCCACCATTATCATCATTAATCAAAAAAATTTGTGCATCGGTGTGGTCAATGAGCCACTTTAGGAACTCAATGCAAGGAAACACCGGAGTTTGGTTGGTATCTTCCTGACAAAAAATTCTGACGCTGATGACATCAGGGATCGGTGATCGGGGAAAGTTCAAGTGCACAACTTCTTGGCGAGTTATCATATTCGTAACCTTCTATCACTGAAAACATTTTGGGAGTCGTTGATCGGCTATACCACTCCTCTTCTTGCGCGGTGCTTACTCTTTTCGTTTTCCTACTGAAGCCGAACAGATCAGTCTTCGACGATATTCCTACCAGATCTCATTCATAGAAAAGAGAGACTTTCATCCACTGACATTGATGAAGATCGACGCTTGTCTATTTTGAAATTCTTCTGTGATTTTCGTCACCTTTAACCTTTACCGATGCCAAAATTCCTAAGCATGCTAGGGAAAGATTTAGATTGTCGATTCGTTAAGTAGTTATTAAGTCCCATTTAAAGTTATGATGATTCTTTGTTGTATGTTCAAGCAAACTTTAAGAAATTCAAACATGAAACATAAAAGATAAGTGCAGGCATTAGTTTCATACTGAAGTGAAAACATACAGTGCAAAGGATCAAGTGGTACCCAAAAAATAGAAATGGACATAGACTTTTTAGGGTGTGTTGAGTGTTCAACAAATGACGATTCATTGGATGAAAGCACAATCTATGTTCCTCCTCCAAGGCTCGACTAATACAGAAGTGGATGGAGAATATTAGTTGGTCTTAAATCATAACCTCTTAAAATTTTCCTTTGACATCCTTCCATTGATGCTTCTGGGTCTGCCTGTGGGGTTTTAACCTCTTTCCTCCTTCATTTCTTTTGACCTTGACTCATGCCCCCTTTTTACAAAAGTTTAGAAAATTATTCACTGCATGAGGCCTTTAATTACCTCTACTCACCTGTTTCAGTGTCGCTCCGCTACCAGTGAGTGTCCAGAGCCCCGACAGAGTCACCCCGACATCAAAGACCTTGCTCCGCTACCAGCAAGAGTTCATAGCCCCAGCGGAGATATCTTCATACCCTCTCCTATTGTTCACTCTTTTGATAATATCAATTTTATTTCAGCATGATGCACTGAGTGAGTGGGAGAGGAGGATGTCTGTTTATTTTCTAGGTGATATGGTTAAGGTGGATGCTTTGCCAATTCCATCTTCTAGGTGCATGTAGCATTTTCCAGCTTTCCTTCTTTCCCTTGAGGTATTACCGAGCCACAAAGTAGACATTTCTGACATTTCTCTGAAGATGTTCATTTTCTCAGGTTGGATAGAGGATTCCTCAAAGTGACCACAAGTTTTCTAGTGCTTCTGGTATTTGTAAGTGAGCGATGAGTTAGAAACAGGGTTTTCTACTTTGCGTGAGTTTAAGGCCAACCATCGTTTTTCCAGACATACCTTCAAAAGAACAGAAAACCAGAAAGAAAAGAAACAACAAAAGAAGTAATTCGCAATCATGAAGATACTCAACAAAGAACATAAAACACACATNTTGGAAGTATTGTTTTAGGGCTTGGCCATTTATTGGGAGGGCATCAGGTTCCCCCCTCAGATTCTACAACCGATAAGTGCCTGCCCCAATCTTCTTAGCCACCTAGAAAGGTCCAAGCCATAGATTTTGAAACTTAGAATGTTTCCCTTTTGGTTCATTTGCTCTGTCCCACTTCAGGACTAAGTCTCCTACTTCAAAGTTCTTTTCTTTAGCCTTATGCTTATCGAACCATATTTTCACTATCTGTTGGTGAGATAGGAATTTTAACTTAGCCTTTTATCTCTCTTCTTCCAGCATGAGCATAGTGTTAATTCTTTGTTGCATGGCTGATGAGGGTTCTTTGTTGGAATCTTGGGCCAGTTGAAGAGATGGAAGATAGAGCCCATTTGGGAGGATGGCTTCTTTCTCGTAGACCAAAAAGTACGGGGAATTTCCTATATCCTCTTTGGGTGTGACCCTATCAGCCCATAGAGAATTATGGATTAGATTATGCCAATTTCTTTGGTTATCTGTAACCGTCTTCTTTAATATCCTTACCAGGTTTTTATTAGTTGATTCTGCCACACCGCTTCCATGGGGATAATAATTTGCAGAGTACTTGATTATGATTCCTTTGTCCAGAGAAAACTCCGTCAATAGGGTGGAAGAAAAGTAAGTTGTGTTATCAAAGACCTTAACAGAAGGGACACCAAACCTTGTAATCAGTTGTTGTTCTATGAATTGGATCACTATCTTCTTATCTACATGAGTCAGTGGAATGGCCCCTGCCCATTTTGTGAAATAGTCGGTGGAATAAGAATGTAGTTGTGCAGTTTTGAAGAGCTAGGTGTAATTTCTCCTATGATATCCAACCCCACTGCTCAAAAGGCCTAGAGACAGTCACTGGTTGGAGTGGGACTGCTACTCTTTTCTCCTTTCCAACGCTTATTTGACAAGTCTTATAGTTTCTAATGTAAGTGTGAGTGTATTTGAACAAGGTGGGCCAATAATAGCTAGCTCTCAGAATCTTATGAGCAGTGGTGTTTCCTACAAAATGTCCCTCAGCGGGGCCATCATGGAGTTCTTTCAACACTTTTCTTGTGTCTTCACATTCGAGACATCTTAATAGTACCCCATCATAATTGATCTGAAAGAGCACCGAATTTACAAGGTGATATTGTGCATATTTTAATCTCAAGGCTCTCCTTTCCCTAGGGTTGAGGTTTTCAGGACAATCCCCATGATGTAGAAGATAAGTTAAATCCTCATACTAGGAGTCTTGTCCTGGGGATATGTATTCTACTTCACCACACCATAGTGCCATTTCATTCTCCCATCCGAAATCTTCGTTTACTTGATCCTGGGCTTCAGCTGCAAGCTTGCATAACCCTTGTCCTTTTACTAGTTTGGCAGGCTTTATATCTAGATCAAATTCCTAGACTAATGCCATCCAGTTCCCTCTTCTTTCCCCCATTTCTTGTTGGGTAAACAAGGATCAGACTGCAGGGTGCGACATGATTACTTTAGTGTGATTCTTGAGGATGTAAGACCTGAAATGCTTTACTGCCTTATAAAATGCATAGGCATGTTTGTCTATATAAGGATAATTGAGATCAGATATTTGAAGATTAGTACTTATAAATGACACTGGGGCTTCTTTGTTGTCATCATCCTTCTGAGTCAAAACTGCAGCTAACGATTGGTCGGAGCTGAAAGTATAAAGGGAAAAGTCTCTATTGAAATCAGGACTTCACAATACCGGGGCCTGGGATATGGCATCTTTGATATTGTTGAAAGTGACTTTTCGCTCATCATCCCACTTAAATTAAACATCCTTGTGAATCATCTTTTGTAACGGTTTGATGATTTCTGTGAAGTCAAGAGTGAACTTCCTCACAAAATTGATTTGCCCAAAAAAGGACTGCATAGCTTTCTTGTTATGGGGTAATGGGAGTTGATCTATGGCCTTAATCCTTTCTAGGTCTATGCCAATCCCTAATTGAGATATAATATGACCTAACAACTTACCTTCCTCGACATCGAAGATAGTTTTCTTAGGGTTTAAGGATATACTGTATTTCCTACACCTCTCAAAAATCTGAGTTAAGTGTTGGATGTGCTCTTCTCTATTCTTCGAATACACTGTTATGTCATCTAGATACACTACCACACATTTATTGATTAGTCCCTAGAAAGCTACGTCCATGGCCCTTTGGAAGGTCGCCTCTGCGTTAATTAACCCAAAAGGCATGTGCTTATACGCAAAGGTTCCCCATTTGGTTCGAAAGGTGGCTTTTAAACAATCTTCCTTTGAAACCAGTACTTGGTTGTAACCTGAGAAACCATCTAGTAGAGAGAAGATCTTCAAGCTAGACTTGGTCTGCAGGAGTTTTTCCATCGACGAGACTCGGTAATTGTGTTTTTCAAAAGCTCTGTTGAGGTTCCTAAAATATACACATAAGCAGATTTCTCCTGACTTTTTCCTCACCGGAACAAGATTCACTACCTAGGCAGAATGCCTAACCTAGAAAATGATCTTGGCATATAAATGCTTCTTTAATTCCTGATACATGAGAGGTTCCAAGGACGGGTGATACTTTCAAAGCTTCTGTTGGAAATGTTTCACTCCAGGTTTTAACAGGATGGTGTGTTGAATGATGCGGTTATCATACGTTTTCAAATCCTTATAGGACCACGCGAAGACATCCTGGTATTTTCTGAATAATTTGAGGTAGGATTTCCTCTCTTCCTTAGATACAATCTTGCCAAGATTCACATTCTTTGGGTTTTCTGGGGTCCCAGCATTTATAGTTTCATGCAAGGGACAAGAGCTACCAGTCTTCGCGTTTTTAGGTCCCTTAAATTGATCTTTCAGATCAAACAAATTTTCTATATTAGATATCCCTTTCAGGATTGTGTGAGCCTTTGATTTATCCATAGGTTGTCCTATCCAAGGATCGGTTTCTGTTGATTTCTCTTGGAATTATTCATCGTCAATAGTGAGATATTTGAAATTGTCTTGGTTGGTTAAGAATTTTATGATCTGTTCATCTCCTTCAAAGACTTTCCAATTGGAAATGTTATTAGGTACTGATGGTTTGTAGAGCATATCCACAGTGAATCAAGAAGCTTCATAATATTCTAAAGGCGATAGCCCAGAAGTGGTTGTGTCCAAGGAGTCAACAAGAATAATTTTTGCTCTAGGGATCGTAGTGATATTGAAAGCCTCAAAGTGCTATATTAACCTATGTACCTCCTGCTGATAGTTCTTTAGGTGAGTAGAATTGCAGTGTATAGTATTTCTTACTTGTCTAACAATAATTTCAGAGTCTCCAAAAACTTTCAATTGTTGGACATCCAAATCTATGGCTTTCTTTAATCCTTGTACTAGAGCTTCATACTCAGCAGTGTTGTTGGTACATTCGAATTCTAGTCTACAGGACAAGAAATGACATTTACCTTTATGATCGATGAGGATGCACCCTTCTCCTGACCCTTCTTTTGATTTAGATCCATCAAAATAGAGGGTCCATATTTGTGAATGACAATCACTCCTTTCTTTTCCCTTATTAATTTCTTGCTCTCCAATCTTTTTTTTGCAACCTCTAATGCAGGGTTTTGACAGAAGAGGGTGTCCCCTGTCGGTATCGGTGATTTCTCTTTAAAACCTATTTCAAATTTTTGGGTAAGGGGAACATCGTTCAAGGTAGGATTAAAGTTACCAAAGTAGGAGTCGCAGGAATAATTGCCTAGTATGGGGAAATCTATGGATGAGGTTTTGTTCGAGGTTTCTATATCAGTGACTATATGTTTCAGATATCTCTCCCTATCAATTATGATCATGTTCTTGTATCCCTTCAATGGTAGCCAGAGGTGTGCCCAGTCTTTACTGAAGTATCCGTTTATCTTTTCAGACCAATCTTGACTCAGTAATAGCCCATATGCCTATGGGATATATACTACAATAACGTCTATCACTTGCACAAATGTGGGGTGTGTCGAAATTATGATCATCACATTCTTGAGGTCTACTATGACCTTGACTTGGGTTATGTCTAGTTTTATGACATGTTTGTCACTCTTGAGAGGAACAACATTTAATTTTTTGCAAACAGACAAGGGCGTGACATTGGAAGATGCTCTAGAATCTACCAAACAGTTATGAAGGTTTCTATTGAAGACTTCAAACGTTAAGAGGAATGGTGGGACAACAGATTTTTCCTTTCTATCTTCCAAACATGTGTTAACGGCTGGTTTGCCTGTCGGATCTGTGGGAGACAGATTTATTTCTGGACCATTACCCACCATCGGGTTTTCCATAGAGTTCAAAGCATGTAATAGAAATTCCTTTTGTTGAGGGATCCCGCATATGTCCATAACTAAAATATTAGCCTTTAGCTTCTTCAAATATTCGACCATGTTGTAATCTAGTTTGGGTGATTCCTAGGTATGAATGCTTATAGGTTTTTAACCGGGATTGAAATATGTTTTCGGGCGATCGGGGGTTAACTTACTTCTCGAGGCCTCAGTGGCGTCGGCATATTTCGAGACAGGCGGACCTTTACTACGTGTTTGTATCATTGAAACTTCTGTGGTTTGTCCTCGAGACTCAAACAGATCACCATAATGCATGATCAGGTCAGAATCCCATATCAGCATGGTTGTATCTCATGGTGGGTCAATCTCTTCCTGGTCAACAATATTCATAACCAAACTGTTAGGTTGTTCGGTCAGGGAGACTTCGTCTAGAAACCGATTGGCCATCAAATTCATGGCATGTACCCATTGAGGGTAGTCTCTTTTGGAGTGGTTTTCCTGATGATAAGTACATAAAGAATCAGACATGGCATTCCCTGGATCAATATTAAGTTGGTTGGGGGAGGTTCAATTGCTTTGAAAGGGGAGTTTCTTTTAAAGAAAGACTTATAGGGCCTTTGGCCTTGGTTTCCATCTCCTGCGCTTCTCTTCATGTCTATGATCTCGTTTGACAATTTATTAACCATGCATTGTAGGTATTCTATATCTCCATTACCCTTGTCGGGAGTTTTTTCAATCAGTTTCCCCGACGATCTAGTCAAAAGGAGTCCTCTCCTCGGAGGGGGATGGGTTTCTTTTTTCACTAGAGAGGCCTAGCCTTCTTTACATGCTTTCATCTGGAATTCTATTGTCTTGGCCTCTTCAAAATTTCCCGCCAGGGTTTCCTTAGTGGCTCTTTTTACAAACATAGAAATAGAAGCCAGGAGCGCGTTGGCATAAACCTCGATTTTTAACTCTTGAGTTGGTTTTGTCGTGGGATGGAATTTGTTTAAGATGGTCGTGAATCTTTGATTGAAATATTTGGCCCTCTCTTTCGGACTCATGGTGGCTTCAAAGAACTTAGCCATCATAGTTCCCATAGTAGTTTCTTCCACAAATTAATCTAGAAAATATTTCTGGAACTTAGTCCACCTGGCTATAGATCCTATTGGAAAATTAAAATACCACGTGGAAGATGAATTTTCAAATGTGTAGGGGAAAATTCTATAGAATAAGTCTTCATGTTGAATGTTCATAAGTCTGATCGTGAGTATGAACTTCTTAATATGATCTTCAGGTAAACCTGAAGTTTCGGGGTCGTACTTGGGAAGTAGCTTCTTCGGGTGCTGGGGAAGATTATGTACTCATGCAGGGACAACCACAACGTCTTCGACCAACCAAGGATGGTTGTTCTGAAGTGGGATTTCTATTTCCTCCTCATGGTCATTATCACCTTCCATATCTTCAGAATCTGAGTTGAACTCCTCTTCTTTCCAAAATTCTTTAGGCTCAGAGACGTCGTCGACAGGTGTTTCTGGGATAAGATTCAAAGGGTGTTCGATTTCGGTGATCGCAAAGTCTATCAAGTATTCTACTGTGTGTATGAAAACTTCGTCAGGATTATTGACCACCGGTCTTCTTATTTGTTTTCTTTGAGGAAGTATCAAGGTTAAGGGCAATGCACTAATCTGTCAGGTGTAGGATCTTGTAAGTCTTCTAAACTGATTTAATTCCTCATGAGGAAGAGCATAAGGTATTTTGGGAAATAATTGTTCTTCCTCGGGCTTGGGTGAGTTATCCATTTCAGGAATACTCAACGTGTGTGGACTGTCTTGTGAAGGACTAGTCATGCACATGGGCTGTTACGAATCTGTGGCTATTTGAAATGATAGATAAAATATATATTCAGCCATTCATTCTCAGGCCCTTCTTCTAGCGCTAGTTTTGTTGATGGGTTTTAAATCCCTTAACTCAACAGTAGGAACCAAACCTGCCACTAAGGCCCAATTATAATCCACAACGTTTGAAGATGGAATGGTTCTCTGAATCTTGCGATCCGGCCAATTTATCGATGGGCTTTGTGTTTTCTTGTGAAGGCTCTTCCTTCAGTTGGGACTGTTCTCTTCTATATTTTCTCCTGGGTGGGGCTGGTATGAGAGATGCAAGCTAGTATAAACCAACTTGACAACTAACAGGATTAAGTTTTAACTACTGGGGAAGAGGCTGAGCTTGGGATAACCCATTGCTCAACATGCAGACAATGACTCTATACCACATTCCTAGTACTAATACATTAACCATGTGAGCATCCAATTACTGTCTGAGAAAATAATTATCAGAAAGAAAGCACACATGTAATAAGATAATGGTAAGCAAAAAAAATCATCTACCATAACCATTCATCACATAATAACACAACGATTTATCTTCATCTTTAAAGCAACGAACATCATAACATTGCACCAGATAACTTGACAACATAATTAATTTCTCTTACTCATTATTGCATCATTCATGAAATAGGATAGGAAGTAGTTCTTCTCCAAGTCCAATCACATGCATTTGATGAAAATAACTTGTCTTTGGTCCAGAAAGACTTCTCAATTCATAGCAGTCTCAAAATAATTCTTAACAACCAAAAAGAAAGAGTTCTTACAACAACCATCGACCCTTGACTAATTGGTCAATGTCCTTATTTATAATATAAAGTTTTAACTGAAATTAATGGCTAAGTGCAGTTTAAACAAAACAAAAATTGCCATGTGGCATTATCTTCTAACAGTTTCTTTAATAGTCGACCCAAGATATTTCTTAGAAAGGGTGACTTCTCTCATATTCAGACCAGCTGATAAACAATTCTTCACACGTTTGGGCCCATGGAAATCTGTGTTGTTCCATTGGAGCCGCATATATTCCCCTGATGTCCACTGCATGTGCCAGGTACTTTACTAAACTGGAGTTCAATTGTTGTCGCATGGTTTGGGCTTTGATTGGATGTTCTACAAATTGTTACACTTGCCCTGGCCTCGCATCGGTTACCTTTGTGAACTCTCCGGTCCATAGATAGTCTTTTTCGGCATACAACTTGACCACGTTGCTCAAGTCAGTAAATTTATCGGGGGTGTCGAACTCGGGGAGCCCGACATCCTTCACTACTTTATTAATTTTTCCCTAGTGCTTCTTACATATGGTACATTTCTCTTTCATTTCTTAGTATGGGTCCTGAGACATCTTAGCCCAGCATTTGGCTGATCTCTTCATGCGATTAAGACTACTTTTTCCTACCATCTGAATGTCGTGTTCTTCCTTCTCTCATCCCTGTTGGAATGCCTCAATGTACTCGAGTCTTTCTACCACTTGTTGCACCCTTTCATACCATCATTCCATCTCCTTGCATGTCATGAGTTCCATGAGAGTGTCCTCCTGGAACTCAGCTACGTTCTTAGTTAACAAGTGTCTTTCATTCTTGAACTCATTGTAGACTCCTTCGAACTCACTTTTCAGATACACAACAGTCTGCATGGAACCTTTATAGTATTCAGCCAGATGGCAAAAGTGTTCGAGCTCCTTTAGGCTAGCAACTAGTTCCTTTTTGTCTCTCCTGTCTCTATCCAATGTGGCATCCGAGAGGGCCTTTCCTACGTCGATCATTTCAGACGTCCGAGCATCTTCTGTGTTGATCAAGTTTTCCTCTGTAATAACCACGATGGAGTGATCCAACATGATCCCTCTTTTCTTTCCAATCCTTTGAACAATGGCCTTTCTCTTTTGATCATAGGATATCGCATAGATATCTGCTACCTTGTCTACTAGCTTTGGTATTAGTTGATCGCCCCATGTGAGCTTGTTTCCCAGGCTACCGGTGGTGTATATTTATTCAAGATTGGGCTCTTGAACTTCCTCGTTGTGCGTCGTGGGTCTGACCTCTACTTGTCACTCGTCGGGGATTTGAGTATTGGGAAGAATAGAGGTGTCGGGTACAGACTCGTTACTTACTTGCTCCTTGGTTGCAGAACCGTTGATTTCCTTTTGCAGGGATTCTTTCTTTGTCTCCTTTGGTTCAAGCTCTTCATTCAGATCCGCTTCAGTTTTCGATTCATTGGGTTATTTTTTGTCGAGGATGCTTTCAGACTATATTTCCTTTTGCGAGACCTCCTTGTCTCAAACTTTGGGCTCAGGGGAAGAATTTTGCTCGAGACCTTCTTCCTCTTGGACATGCACAGGGGTGTCGTGAGATGGCTACGAGCTCTCGTCATCACTATATATATGTATAAGTTTTCTCAGGGGATTAGGTGCTTGTATTTCTATCGACACTCAACCTGTCTCTGGTTGAGTTGTCCCACCCATCGGGGAATTGACCGACGATGTTATGGATTCAAGATTGCCTAACCTGTTGGTGTTACCAGGATTTATGGAACTGGGGTCACTTGGCTCCCTTGGTCCGCCTTCTCGGATACCAGTTGGAAGTGTAGGTGTTATGATAAGGTACAAATCATCTTGCATCCTCTTCATTAGCAGTTGGCTTTGCTGGTACAAAGGTTCACCCATCCCCTATGCAACTTGAATTTCAGGGAAATCCCTGATTTGTACTGGGTATCCCTGATAAAATCTTGTCGCTTCGATGCATTTTTGGGGATCGCCTATTGCTTCGATCGATTCAGATGATACCATTCCTTCCTGGGTCCTGAGAATTTCTTGATTTGTCTGCTCCAAAGACGTCGCTTGCTCTTCCCAACTCATAGCATTGAACCTGGTTGTTTAAGGATCAACCCTCCTTGCCGCCACATCATTCCAATCTTGAGCATTTTTGGTGAAAATTTCATCTTCTAACTAGTCATGGGCATAAGGCCAACAAGATGATACCTGTGATGCATGTTGTAGGACCAGGCCCTTGGGATCGTGTTTGCGAAATCGACCATTTTGGAACCAGAATTCTAATTGACTTATCCCTTCTTGCTTAGCATGCATGGTGTCTTTGACCATGTAGAAGCCAATATGAAACCCATACGGTATGAAGGCCTGCTTCTTGTCCTTTACTCAAGTGGCATTGTATCCTTACAGAATGGTTTGATAGCAAATCCCCCCTAACACTAGTCGATCGGGAACATATATGGGTAAAAAATGGGGTGCCCATGTGGTGCAGAAAACCATGATGTAGGTCTTGCACTCATCTAGATACCAGTGACCTACTTTTCATATAACCTTTTTTTCTTCATCTAACAGCCTAGGGCACTCTTTCCTAAATAACAAAAAATAAATTTGTGCAATAAACTAGTCACAGATAAGAGCATAGGAATCTTTGTACCTGTTTTCCCATAAGATGTTGAAGTATACATGGACCGAGAGCTTTGAGGAGTGTCAGTTTAGGTTCATTCCAGAGAAAATGTTCCTGGCATAGATGATGTCAAGCAGATACGAGGCCATGTAGAAGGAGGGGTTTTCTCCCTCTTTCAGCATCTGGGCTTGTCTTATGCAAGTGCTTAGCTGTTTGGAGATGATCGCATCCCAATTGAAGCTCATGCTTGAAATGGCCACCGTAAAATCTATAGGCATCATAGCCTCTGAAAACCGAGAGCAATCTTTCTCCCCATGCAAACTGCAGAGAAGAGCCATAAGATATATGTATGGTTCCCTTAGATTGGTTGTCGGATACCAGCCGATAGTTCGGTTCATGAATTTTTTATCTTCCCTCCACCATGATGCCATGATTTTGCTGGTATCATGTGCTGCATAGAAACTCACAACGAAATCAGTGCTCATCTTTTCTTCCGGCTCCTTGAGCTTGTAGTAACTTTGAACCTCCGATGGCAAGAAAACGTCGACACATCCACCGTCATCATCATTTATCAAACATTTTTGTGCATCAGTGTGGTCAATGAGTCACTTTAGGAGCTCAATGCAAGGAAACATCGGAGTTAAGCTAGTATCTTCCTGACAAAAAATTCTGACACCGATGACATCGGGGATGGTGATCGAGGAAATTTTAAGTGCCCAGCTTCTTGGCGGGTTATCATCTTCGTAACCTTCCATCGCTGAAAATGTTTCAGGGGTCGACAGTTGACTATACCATTTCTCTCCTTGAGCGGTGCTTACTCTTTTCGTTTTCCTACCGAAGATGAATGGATCGGTCTTCAACGATATTCCTGTCAGAGCTCATTTGAAGAAAAGAGAGACTTTCATCCACCGACACTGATGAAGATCAGTGCTTGGATATTTTGAACTTCTCAAGCGATTTTTGTCACCTTTAACCTTTACCGATGCCAAACTTCCTAAGCGTGCCGGGGAAAGATTTAGATTATCGATTCCTTAAGTAGTTGTTAAGTCCCATTTAAATTTATGATGATTCTTTTTTGTATGTTCAAGAAGACTTTAAGAAATTCAAACATGAAACATAAAATATAAGCGGAGACATCAGTTTCATACTAAAGTGAAAACAGACAGTGCAAAGGATCAAGTGGTACCCAAAAAGTAGAAATGGACATAGACTTTTTAGGGTGTGTTGAGTGTTCAACACTGCCTCCACAAGAGCCTGCATAGAAGCAAAAATGACACATTAATGCATTTGGTCGTGCCTCAACCACTTCTAGTTCGAAGTGTGTCATGAAAAGACCACAAGGTCGACCCAAAATCTTTCCTTGGGGATAGTAAAAGAATGGGAAGCACCCTAAAATTCCTCTAAATCACACTATTGTTATAAAACTAGGATCGAGAAGAAACAAAATAAAAAAAATGTGGAAATAAAACATAGAAGATACACAATAAAATAGAGACACAGATATACGTGGTTCACCCAGTGTGGGCTATGTACACCAGGGAAATTGTCAGGTCCTTCCTTTTTACTATCCAGCAAATGAAGGGATACAACCTACAACACACTCAATGTAACTTCCTCTTCTTTATCTCATAGTCTCCTCTCTTAGAATACAATATTCACAATGATTCATAGATGCAATAAATTTCCCTCATAAAAGAGGGTTTCCTTCTAGGGAAAAAAACCCTAACATAACTTCTACCGTCAGATATGCGACCTTATAATGAACAGTTCATATTTACTATGAAATTACAATATACATTTACAAGGCAATTTTTCCTTCGAAGGCTTCTCCCCCTGAACCCCCATCGGGGAACACTGTCCCCCGAACCCCCTCTAGGGGCCCGCTTGTCACGAGAACCGACAATCCCCCCCTGCAATCCCCCCGCGTGGAGGGGTGTATAGTATTTTGGGGTGTGCAGTCTTCATGGGGTATAAACACAGTTGAAAACAAAGACCTATGAAACATGAAGATAATCAGGATCCAAAACCAACAACTATGAGCAAGCTAATTAAAAGCTTGCATTGGTCCTATAAATACATGACCAAGGTGTGCAAGGAAAGAGACGAATTTTGATTATTTTTATGTTGTTCAATTTGTCTTAGAGAATCCATATTTCTCATGGAACTCTTTGAGCATTCATAGAAAGTGTTGAACCTCTCTCCTGTTGGCAAATATTGAACAAGCAACGAATGCGTGTTAATGGTTGTTGTCATTGATGGCAACAGCGGAGATGGCAGGATATGAAGGATAAAACCCCTTAGGGATTCGGACGTAAAAAGCTCAGGAGGAACAACATTGAAGAAAACACGCGCAGCAAGAGTTTGCAGAGAAGATGGAAGACAACGATCCAGTGACCGTTGGATCCCATTCAAGTTTCCTGAAAGGCCGCCTGCCGTCC
>SNQJ01S0182637.1:0-19106 GCA_010110895.2 Picea sitchensis | reverse complement strand
GACCAAAACATATGACACTTCCCAGTCCTACGTATAGTTGTAGGTATTTCTGTTAGCATTCCCCGATACTTTCATTGTATACAACAAAATAGGGGAAGATATGAAGTTGCATGGGACATGGAGAGTTATTAGGAAGAGAGTTCCTGACAGGGGATACTTCATTACATGTAGCAGGATAAGGGAGGTTCACCTGAGACAATCATATGAAGCCTTTGGCATGATGTAGAGTATCCTCAGTCGTGGGATAACGAATATTTCATAGGTTGATATAAGTTCAGAGTCTTATCGGGATGAGGATGGGGAGCATAATAGGACATATGATTTCGATGAGGACTATGAGGTTGGTTGGCAGGATGTATGGTCACAACAGGAAGTGAAAAATATCTTGAGGGCCATACATGATGTACCTATGGTCGGGTAGCTTGGAAATTTAAAGACTCATTGACAGATTAGAGAGAGATTCTCTTGGGAGGATCTAGAGGATGATGTCATGAGGCATATGGAGGAATGATTGGTATGTTATCATCACGAGTCAAAGCATGATTCCTTAGCCACCTTCATTTCAGGGAAGAGTTGGGAGATTATGCTAGTATCTCTCGACCTTGGTATACTAGAGCTATATAGTAGGGTTGACATCATAGGGATATTTCCAGAGTATGGGACACCGCAGACAATAGTGTGGGTTGACAGGGAGGCCACGTTTAGATTTTAGCAGACACAAAGATATGTGGTATGGCACAATCAAAGTTATTTGATGCAGGATTTGGTGCACTTCTAGAACACATGGGAGTTTCATGGACTCTCAGGATTGATTCCTTTCATTGTTGGGGGAATTTGAGAACATATGGAGGTGAGGATGTTATGTGGCAGGTTGGGTCTCCTTGGTTGAGGATCAAGTACATGGGTAGATCATCTTCTTGGTTAGCATGGGATTTGGATAATACTGAAGGTGGTAATTTGGAGACTGGTTTAGGTGAGACATTCCTTGAGGGATGGATACTGTATTTAATTGATCCATTAGTTGGGGGTATTCAAGAGACTCTTTGTGTTGATGTCTTATAGGTCTATACTTTACAGGGAACTGTAGTTCACATCTTGATTTGGGATCGATGGATTAGAGTGATTGGTAGTCCAGTGATTGATGGAGTTGAGATCAGAGTAGAGCCGTTTCCTGAGGAGTTGATTGAGGATCTACTGCACATGATCCTTCCACTCATCAAGAGCATTCCGGGGGCATGTGTGGCGATCACTTTGAGGGATCATGATTTGAGGGGAGAGTAATTCATGTCTCCTAGGTGGATATTGGACCCTAGTATCATACAAAGTTTGATTCATCCATTGCTTGAGGAAAAGCAATATTTGGGTCGGGAGGACTTTAATGTCCCCATTTTTAGATTCCCTTAAGTTACAGTTTGGGATGCCTACTAGAGTAACCAATTGGGGGTGATAGTGAGCTTAAGAAGTTTTGAGGAATTTTATGGGGCCCGAATTACATTATTCATCATATTTCATCATCATGATCCATTCCATACAACTTGTCCTTAGTTCCATTGCATTTTGACAATTCCCATAAAATAGGGTCATTATTGGGCATATTTTAATTAATTACATTGAAGGTGATATTTGGGGCTTGTTTCTTGGAGAAACACCTTAGTGTAATAGCTCATTGGAACCAGGGCAAAACTACTTACATGATAGGATGAATAAAAGTGACTTTTAGTGGCCGGAGAAGTCATAGGGGTGAATTAATCACTTTTTGGAGTTAAGAAGTACATTAAATTAATAAAGTGATTTTATGAGAAAATATTAAAGATGAATTAAAAGTCACTTGAAGGGAAAATGTGAAAAGGGGTATAAAAGAGAGATAGGGGTTCATATTCTCTCATGATGTTGATTGATTTTTTATGTCTAGCCTCTTGGCTAGAGAGCTCAATATGCTTGAGAGTTTTGAGGGTTTTGACTAAATAAACCTTAGAGATCAACACAGTGGTCAAATATTCCACCTTTCTTGATCCAAGCTTGGAAAATATGGTGAAATATTCCACCCTCACCATTCTATTTAAGTTTTAGATAAGATTCAAAAGCATATTGTGGAAGCAAAGCACATGTTTGGGGTTTTTCTGTAGAGCTAGGGCCCACTATCCATGAGAGAAGAGTTCTTGGGGGATTGAGGACCTTGGATCTGGAAGAGATTTCACTTCAGAAGTGTATTTATCATCGATTCATCTTTTCTCATCATTTTTTGGAGGGTTTTCATGTCATATACATTGATTCTCCCAGTTGTGCGATTTGTATGAAGGAGGGCACATCTATCTTTGGAGATATTGAGTTGGAGGGTTCAGATTTGTAGCAACTATAAATGGATATCTTCCCATGAGAATATATTCTTCAAATATATAGGATTGCAACCATTCTTGTGAGGATTGGAGACTAGAAATATCAGATCCATAACACTAGGGTGTGCACCAGCCAGGGAGGGTACAACTCTGCTTGGTTATTCATCAATTTGAAGTAAGGATACACTACCAGTTCAATAGACATTTTTCATGTAGCTATAGGAGGATCATATAAGCCTAGATATCTCTTTGTTGTTGAAGCTTGAGATATTCTCCACCACTTCACATTATTCGTCCATATTTATTCCAGATCTATCCATCTCTTGTAATGAGGTCAACTATATACTTAAATAAATACATATATGAGGTATTTGTGGCTATTTCTTGTGTTACTTCTATTGAATCTTGTTGTGTATTCATTGTTTGTTATATTCCTATCATTTATGTACTGCAAAACTCTATAAAACCATCCTAGCGCAACTGAGAAGGAAAATACAACAAACTATTTGATAAAATACCACAACCAGAAAACACAAAATTTCAAATGTTCCAAGCAAACCCACTTAGGAACATTACAGGAGAACACATTGTTTCAAAACATAAAAACACTACCAATGGAGTTGTGTTTTTGTTATAGTGGTGAATATGTTGGTATGGTAGGCCTCCCACCAAGGTTAGTGAAATATCTTAGAGACATGTATCAATGGTTAGGACCAAGTGAAATTCTTGGAAAAGGTTGATGGAAAAATAGTCCTTTTGTGGAAATGTAGGACTAGAATAGCTCTCAGGAATATTGATTTGTCCTCTGAAATCTATCTCACCCATATATAGATTCAACTAAATGAATCCATTAACTATAAAATTTAATATTAATATATCATGAGCATTGGTTTAACCTTATGTTCAATTTGAAGAAGCTCCACAAGACTTTTATCCACTCGTCTCTTGTTGCAAGAGAATCCAAACATAATTTGGAATAGAGAAAAATATGAAAATAACAAAGCAATCCACATGCATTATATTAAAAAATCTCTTTGAAACCTCATCAGATATGACCAATTGGTGTCATTTTGCTCGGATTCATTTATGTTATACTCAATGGTTAAATTAATAAACGAAGTTGGTGGGGGTGGAGAAAATGTCGTGTATTTTTTCGATGGTCTGATAAAAAAACATTATCGAAATTCATTATATAGATTGAACAAAACCCTATTCATAATTATTTAAATCACTCTTCAAGAACATGAATTTTAGTGAATTGCATGAATCACAAATGTTATATAAGAAAAATAACTAAAACAAGAAAAGTTCTTTCAAAAAACCCTCGGTTTCATACCTTACCAAGTGAAGAGAGAGTTTCAAGTACTACATTAACAAGCATGGTTGCGGAGAAACAAGTCCCTGCCAAGAAGTTGGAAACACTTTGATTTCAGAGAGAGTTTTAACTTCCAAGAAGATGGAAAGACATTGATTTGAAAGAGATTTTTAACAGTAAAGAAGATAGAAACACTTTGATTTCACAGAGAGTTTTAATAGTAACTAAGACCAAGGCCCTCGGTTCATTGATGACGTTGCAGTTGTGAAAATTTCCATGAAGTTTTTGGGAGTTGTTTTTTCATCTTTCAAAACTTTAAATGAACATTTAGCACTCAATGACATTGAAGTTTATATAGCCTATTTTAACCATCCTTTTACCAATGTTATGGTTTTGCAGGGACATTAGAGAAAATTGAAGTGTGTCACATCTTAGTTGCAAAACGTCTTAAAAAAACAACTACAATTAAAATCAAATGGACTCTACACACTTAAGCCATTCATACAAAGAAAAGTTCAGATCTATAAATTTATATCATATGCTGGTATGATGCCGTACATAAATTATAAAAGATCTCGAACATCCAAGATCATTGGATCAATTAGAAAGTTGCAAAATATCTTGATGACCAAATTCTGAACAAGTATAAATCGAATTAATGTCCTAACTAGATGTGGTTATGCCTTTGCTAATTATTATTTTGAAAAAGGTGTGTGGAAGTATTTTCCGACTTTAGTCTTCTGTGAGAGCTCCAATGATGTATCAACCTCCACGTAATATAGAGTATTTTCTGACTTTACTCTTTCTGTCATATTCATGAATGTTTTCTATAATGCCTTATTGTCCATCTGTCATTTGCATGAGAAGGGACACCATGCAATCTAGGCACCTAGGCACATGCATATGTACATCTATTTTTTCTCATCCTCCACCAATCTTGGAAGTTACGGTTTCCAGGTGCGTTCCCACCACAATCAGCGCACACAAAACAACGGTTGATTTAGGAGATGCAACAACTGATTCAGTAGTTCCAGCAGCAACAGAGCCAGTTCCAGGACCAACAACAGGAAGTAGAGTAGTTGTTGTTGATTCTGCAGTAGATCCATAAGTTGATGCGGTTTATTCAGTCTCTCCGCTGTATATGAAGAAGTTCCAGGAGAAGGAGCAACTCTAGGCCCAGGTCCAGATTAGAGTCCATTGAAGAAACACTCGTTGAAGCTTCTCCAGTCCTAGTAATAGATCCTAACATTTACCTTGCTTACTCAAACCCATCAGTAGAGGAAAATCCATTACCTCTCAAGCATCAATGAAAGAAGTAAAGGAAAAGGCAATTTACTTTTAGAACTCAGAACCAAGAGTATAGGAAGTAGCATCACCTGTTGTAAACTTACTTCTGCCAGACGCCCACTTCTGCTTGATGGATTGGAGAGAAAGAAGAAGGCTTTGCAAATCGTGTCTTTTTGGGGTACATTGATGGATTTATTGGATGATCGAACATTTTCCTCCTTTCAGCACAAGACTGTCCTTACCTGGACTAGTGAAAAGCAAGACTCTTGGAGATATATATATGTTTGAGGGATAGGAAACAACTACGAAACACTAAAATCTGTTGCCGGGAGTTGTAGACTGTCGAATTGAGTGAGAATCCAGACAGTTGAAGTGAGATAGATGTATTATAGAGAGGTGGAAACTATGCCACTTTGTTTAGGCTGTTTACTCGACAGTAGTGGGGATTGCCCTTGGTTGATTTATTTCAGGCTTGTTCTAGATGCACATAATACATCAATAGGCTTGTCCCATTTTAGAACTACATATCACGGGGAAGGCTGCCAAGGAAGGAATAAAGCACAGACGAACGCTTCAGCGGATGCCTAGATTTCAATTATTCACTCATAAATTCTTTCTCCATCCACGCAGAAATCCATAATCAATATTGGCGCGACATGAGAAGCGAAGAGAAGCACAATGGAATAGAAGTGCTTGATGGTATCGATGTGCTTCTTGTTCCTTGTTATTATTTCTGAGGTGAATCAGAAATATGTCTTCAGAAGAGCTTATCTTTCGAAGATCTCTGGAGGTTGTAGACTTATGGGCAGGAGTAAGGATTCCCAAGCAAAGGTGATTACCTAGGTGTAGAGGCCAGTGCCATGGGAAAGATAAGAGTCCAGTGCCATGGTAAAGACAGGAGCGACACTAGCATTTTCTAAGGTATGCCATGGATTTTTCTTCTGAAAAAGAGTTAGGCATTTTATATTTTAAAATATTTAGACACTATGGTGAATAGGTTGTCATAGTAATTCCAGTATATAATAGATTATAAAATTTTATATATGGATACAATAACAATAACCAATGACATTGAAACTCACTAATATATGATATATTCAATTTGAACTGAATTGTGCAGTCTGTGTAGCTATAGCCACTAGTATTCAACTTCAACTGGTCAAAGTATAAGTATGAGTGGATTATGCCATTGAGACCTATGTTGTTACAGAGTGGCTTTCTTCTTCCGTTGTTGCGGCTTCTATAGTAAGCTCGTCCTTGAAGGTCATATTATCTAAGATTCTATCATCATGCATAGCAACACACTTATCATCTGCAACAAGCTTATCATCTGCAACCAAGAGGGAGGTCAAGAGCAAAGGGAATTTGGCCAACGCAGAATTAGGGAAGTAATTTCACTTATGGAAGTAATTGAAGCCAGAGCACACGCCAAGAAACTTCTTGGTTTGGAAGGTTCATGCCACCCTGTGTTTGAATTGTGCTCCTGTTTTACAAACAATGGGGGATGGAATCGATCTGGATCCGGTGGATCTAGTGGAGAGATGGAACTGGGAACAAACAATGGGGATGAGAATCGATCTGGATCTGGTGGAGAGATAGAACATCTGGTGGAGAGATAGGACTGGGACTACGTGGGAATGCCTCCATGATAGTGGATCTATCTAATATTTCAAGGGACAATCCCCATCTATTTAATAGTTCAAGAGACAATCCCAATAGACTAATTCTATTCAGGATTCAGGTGTAAGACATGCAAATGACCACTTGGCAAGTGTCCAAGTGGAGGTGAAAGTGGAGGGAAATTGGAAACTCAATGCAAACACCAAAATTGGTTATGTTTTATGCAGTGAAAAACCTTAAGCATTTAATGTTTGAAATTAATGCTAACTTGAAAGTTAGCATTAATTAATCTTGCTTCCTCAATATCTGGTTTACTAAGTTTCTAGTGTCTCATTTCCTCTCATTTCCTAAGTTTTCCTCGATATGAGGCCAAATAAGGCTTTGAACTTAAAACTTATGAAAAAACATAAAAATGTGAAAGGAAAAAGTGTGAAATCAGTAAAACTTTGATTTAAATGGTGTATTTGCATGAAGAGATTAATAAGTCTATGAAAAAATGAATACTAATAGTCCTTGCTGCCAAAGGGTAGGGACTAATAAGAATATGATCCTTAAAGATGGGGATTTTTTCCAATTCTATAGAACCAATCAAATATCTGGATGGAAGTGATTTCGCGCTCCTCAATAACAATAGGAAATCATTGGAAAGAGAGGCAAACTAGGATTATTGGGGTCAATTAATATGGCATAATGGACAATGTCAACTTGGATAATAGAGTATTGTAGTCAACATGGAAGACAATAGATATTTCCAATGCATGAAATGACAATCATTTTCAAACACAAAGGAAACCCAACCAACATTACATTGATCATTCAAAGAGGAATGGATCATAAATAAGTAATAAATCATAGAAGCTACGATAACTTTCTAGGCTAATATGGGAGTAGAAAAGAATGTTAATGGAAGAGGAAAGTTGAAGGAAAAAAAAATTAGAGAATTGAACTTGATAGTGTGGCAATATGGGGTAGTATATAAAGAAAAATCTTGTCATATTGGCGATTTTATTGTGGTGGGAAGATGGAAGGGAAGGATAACTTTCTAGGCTAATATGGGAGTAGAAAAGAATGTTAATGGAAGAGGAAAGTTGAAGGAAATTTTTTTTAGAGAATTGAACTTGATAGTGTGGCAATATGGGGTAGTATATAAAGAAAAATCTTATCATATTGGCGATTTTATTGTGGTGGGAAGATGGAAGGGAAGAAAAGAAACTGCGATGGACTAAAACTTGATAGCGTCGCATGATGCACACCATTCCAACACTTTAATTGTCTACATCATGAGAATCCCATTGTTCACATTGCCCCAATTCAAAGGAGATAATATAGATCATTTGTGAATTCTCTACCAAATTACCATTCTTCACCTTCTTCATAAAATCCTCACTAGAAAAATAGAGATAGTCATTGGAGAAACTACCAAGAATGCTATGATTATAAATGGACTTGGGCTCCATATATTTGTTCTTCAATAGCTAAGATGAGTGGGAAAATTGGTAGTCTTTTCAAGCCCCCAAACATGTGACCCTATGGGTTGTATTGAACATTTGGAGTTTCCTCATCAACCCCTAAGTACTTCAAGAAGGCCCTCGTAACCATTGTATAGTAATAGTTCTACATGAGGACCACAAATATGGCTAGGGAAAAGAGATAAAATATTAAGGAGGTTTCATGATCACTCATGTAATCAGTTCTCATTGCATTCTTGAAGCTATAACAAAAGGAGAAGAAATATCAGTAATGAAAATGTCAAGACAATGTTGGTATACACCTGACCTTGTTGTAAATGTTCCCATCATTTTCAGAAGGTAATATTCCTATATTGGGAAGGTTGCTCAACATGGTGGTATTTTTGCAATCAACCCATCCATAATCCCCACTATTTCAATGATGCTCTTCATAATGGGGGAATAAAATAATCCATTAGAGACATTATTTTCATGAATTAATTCACTTAGCACCACCATGAAGCCCTTGATGGTGAAATTAAGCTCTTAGTGGTGCATAGGGACACTATTTGTAAAAGAGAACTCTTCTAAGAAGCTTATAATCAAGTTTTTAGATAGTATTGAAGATGACACCTAGTGAAAATATGAGGATGGTTAGATTTCAAATAGACCAACTCAATATTCAATGTTGACATCACTTTGAGCTACAACATATTGGTAATAATGCCTTACTCGGTGTTTCCATTTACTGTATTTTTTAATTATTGCATATACATTGAAATACCATTACCAATAGGTTGAAAGTGGGATTTCACACAAAGACATTCTTATACATACCTTCTTAAATTTATATGCATACTTTCCAAATTGTCAAACATTTATATGACATTCTTTGTGAAATATAAAACATAACAATTAACATATAAAATAATCTAAGAGAATCATTTCTAAATAAGTATAAAGATAGTTATAATATTCAAATAAATTAATGCAAACAATATTCATATTTTCAAATGTTTAGTGTGAATGGATTGAGAGAAATGTTAAGTTTACATTATCTTAATAAAATTTGTGTTTAATGTAATTCCATAATATATAAAGACTATAGGGTATTGATAACCTCATCTAGTATAATTAAACGATGTATTAGAATAAAGGGATTTAATCATAGTGACATTTCCTTATATTTAATCATAGTTAGTACTCATTATTTTGATTTGTATCTACATATATCTTTATATCCATAAATATCCAAATAAAATTGTAAATCATAAATCTATCCATAAATAACCAAATAAAATTGTAAATCATAAATCGAGTGCAAATTATTTAATTAAAGTACATGCAAAACAATATAAGACATTAATAACCTCCTCCACTATAATTAGTAGTAAAATAGAGAGATTTAATCATAATAACATTTCCTTATATTTAATCATAGTAGAGTACTCTTTATTTTGATTTGTACCTACATATATCCATAAATAACCAAATAAAATTGTAAATCATATATCTAGTACAAATCACTTAATGAAAGTACATGAAAAACAATCTAAAATAATCCAAAAGGAATGCTAATGTTATTTAATAAAATAAAATGCAATAATTTGAATTACGTGAAAATCATATTTAAAACCAAAAACCAAAAATGAAAATAATATGTATTCTAATCATGTTAACAAAAATAAAAATGAAAATAATATGTATTCTCATATCATGTTCTTCAAAGTGAAAAAGGGATCCTTATACTTGTGTTCTTGGAATTTATTTCAAGAACACTGTTTAGAGAAATTTATTCTCACTGTTTAGAGAAATTTGATATAGTGTTAAAGACTTCGGAAGAACCTATGTGAAAAACTTGGCTACCATATGAGGTGAAGTTCGCTATGGAATATGGCCATTTGTCTCAAGTATTTAAACTAAATTATTCCCTCTTTCTGGGTTTCGTGAAGGTTTCATGGATGCAATGTGATGAAACTAATGGAATTGGGATGCCCTTTTTAGTCTATAGTTTATGTTGCAAGTGACATTGCATAATGTGCCTCTCAATTAATCTTGGAATATGGTTTTGACAACAAGAAGTATGATTTTAGTGTTTCATTGACACTCATATCTCCAAATCCTATTATAGGGTTTAGAAGGTGGTGGCTAGTTAGATGGATGAGACCTATGCGATTACCAAAGTGAAATAGACTTTTCAATGGTTTTTATGAGGAAGTGTGAATTGTCAAAGAATTTAAGGGTTATCCATGATGTATGATAGAATTTGAGGATAAAAGTCTCACGGTAAAAATACCTTAACAATGTGAAGCATTCAATCATATTTTCTATCTTCAAAAACCATCGTGTTTCTCGCTTTTGGCACTAAAAGCAATATAATTTGAGTTGTTGTAATGGCGAGTCACTTTTTCTAGAATAATACCTCCAACATTTTTCTCTTATGGTCAGATTGATCTCGACAACAATATGTTCGAGGGGAGATTCCTCCAAAGATAAAGAATTATTGTATCTTGAGATTAGTGAAACTAAGCCACAACCATTTAATTGGTGTTATCCATGTCTCATTTATGGGTTTGACTTTGCACATTGATTATATATATATATGAAAGGGCAATAATTTGGAAGGAGAAATGCATGACAAACAAACACTTGAACTTCAATGACTTGTTCACAATTAGGATGTGGTGTGAAGATGAAGAAAAAACAACCATCCTTCCTTGATGAGATTTAATAATGTCAATCCCTATTGGCTGCCACTACATAGAACACATACATTGGCCAATACTAAGCACCCATGACATAGTGCTAAAACCGAGCTAACAAATAAATTTACCTATGTAACGTGTCACCTATTATTTAAATAAATAGTTAATGCAATGATCCCAATGACAACTATGAGGGAAGTTTTGGAGACATTACACACCCACCTAGTATTTGTTTTTCTAAATTCATTTTTCTATGTTGGGGGCACCCCTTGGTCTGAGATATTCTCCCCTAGGCGAAGGTGCCACATCCTCTCTAGTTATTACTCAGTTGTACTTCAGTTATACTAGTGGAGTCAAGTCTTGCATGGAAACCTCAATATTATCACCAAGTGTTGCATACTTACCTTGGTATCATCACCATGAGGGTGCACTTCACATGCATGAGGCTCATAGAGCATTACACATGTGCATGCATGAAATTCTCTCCAATCCACTTGTGTAATCCATTTAACTGATGACTGTATGGCCTATTAACTAGGACTAGGTGGCAGTTCACTCTGTTTTCTATCAGTGTGTGTCCACATCTCTCTAGATTGCTACTATGGTGCATTAGTTCAACCGTGTAGAGTATATCACATGTATTCTTCCATTCTCTCATTCTTTCTCTCAAAATTTTCTATTCTTATCTCAACTTTGCAAGTTTTTTGTTCATTGTTTCTAGCTAGATTCTTTGTGCTTGTTTCACTAGAATTTTACAACTCTAACACCATAATCATACATTAGATTCAAAATAAGAAAACATCATCATACAACAAGTGGAAATGGCATTTTTCTAGATATGGATGCCTCAGATCAAATCCATGGTCATTGAATAGATCATACAACCTTAAGTAGCTTAAAAATTGACAAAAAAAACATATGGTTTCGGGAGGGGAATGCCTTATGATGTAATAATATATAATACTCTATATAAACTAAGAACCTTAAATTTGTTTCTAATAATATAATACACTTTTATTGATTATTACAATAATAGATGTATTGTATATATACTTTTCACTCATTTTTAAGTATATTATATGGAAAAAAAATGAAAAAGAAAAATAAATCTTATAAATATAAGAATGATTAATACATTAAATATGAAATTTAAATCTACAATGTTATTTTTCATTAAAATTATTTAATCTTAAAAATAAATAAATTTACATAATTTCAATTAATGAATAAACTTTAAGACAATGTTTGAAAAAAAAGTAATTTATAAGGATGAGGAAATCACTTGCCATTTTATGTGCCTAAATTTTCAAGGTTTCACAAATAAACATTTTTTCTAATTTTTTCATTCATGAATTATAAATGTTAATATTCACCATATTATAAATGTTAATATTCGCCATAGTATTCTCAAACACACAATTTTATTAATTAGGTAAAAAAATATATATAATAAGTGAGAGGAATAAGGTATATATAATCTATGTAGCCTTATTACAAAGGACTATATGTGCCTCACCAATAATGCAATGATAATAATTATGATTAGGATAATCTTTTTTCTATAATTATTATTCTTCGAAATATCTAACTTCTAGAATTACTTTATTTTAAGAAAACAAAATTTAAGATTTTGAGGACAAGATTCCCCCTTTTATATGAATTTTTTTTTACAAATTCCAAGTTCATTTTTGAAAGTGAATTTTATTTTACTAAGTAGTTTGGTGAAAATATTTGAAGTTTGATCTTTAAAGGGATAATATTGTGGATTGATGATGTTGTTGTTTATAAGTGTTTTGATGAAGTGGTACTTTGTATTGATATGCTTGGTCTTAGAATGAAATATTGGATTCTTGGTCATCTTTATTGTTGACTGATTGTCAATCAATAAAGTAGTGGGTGTTTTCTTATTAGCACCAAGATCCTGTAAGATATTGCATAACTAGACAAATCTACAAGTTGCTTCCCAATATAGGATGTATTTTGCATCTACTGAAGAGTTTTCCACTATAACCTACTTTTTACAATTCCAAGATACTACTATTGAGCCCATATTTAGTAAATAGGCTCAAATTTATGCTCTATCATTTGTATCACTTGCCAAATTTACAAATGAATATCCAAGAAGTGTGAAGTTTCCATTCTTCTTATGGAGAATACCATAATCCTTTATACCTTGAATCTACCTGAGGACCTTTTTTATTTCATTCTAGTGACTTTCCATAGATTATTGCATGAATATGGAAATTATGATGAATACATATTGTTGGGAAAATTAATTGCTTATTAAAACAACTAATTACTCAATACATTAATTATCAATCCAGGGTGCATTTGCTTATTTCAAAGTCACAATGCAAAGTCTATGTAGGCTATAATTTCCCTTCCAACATTGGTTATCTAATATGCATTAAAGTAAAGTAAATCAAACCACTCAACAAGATATCAAAAAGTGTTGGCCCTCGACCAAGTTTTGAGGAAATATTGGTCAGGTTTGACCACTTTTTGGACTTCGACAGGCTGGTTGAAGATGGAGCGCCTAGGAAAAACTGAGATCGCGGGATCCCACTTGTTTTGTGGACCCAACAAGGGGTTCATTAGGGTTTTTATATTAGGGTTTATGGGATGTCGACCCATGGGTTTACCCATGATTAGGCCTTTTTGTAAGCGAATGTAAAAGTATAAATAAGAAAAGATTGTAAGGTAGAGGTAACTTAGTAAAGTGATGTAATTGTCTAAGTGCAAGAGGCAAGTAGTTATGAGTTTCTTTGTGCAATAGAAAATGTATGTAAGGCTCTGTGCTTGATAGAGGAGTTGGCTCTGTGCCTTGACCTGATTTTGGGAAGGTGGATCTGGTGCTTAGTGCATATATAACCTATCCGGTGTGAAGCTTGGCTCTGTGGCTTGGTGCATAGAAGCGGATGAATGTAAGAGATTGGATCCTAATAAAGAAGAAGAATCAGTTGGTGGGCATAACCCCACACTGGGGTGAACCACGTATATCATGTGTTGATGGTTTGCTTTGTGCTATGATGTTTATGCTATGAATCTGCTTAGTGCATGGATAGTTATGTATGATGGATAGATTTATGAATTCTTAGAGATTTATTTATGTTAGATGTGTTAAATATAACTTATGACGCTAAGTGCGATGTGCATTTTTTCATTATTACTGCGTCAATCTAATCTTAGCATTTGTTCTGTGATGTGAATAAAGTTGATAAGCTAATGCATGATATCTTTTAAGTACTCAACGAAGTGTTATAATCACAGATCTGTGTCCCAGCTTAGTTAAAAACACATGAGTCCTGTAACCCCCCCTGCCTCTACCTTGGGTGAGACTTCGCCTGCTTCACAGGTGTTGTCGAAAGGGCCGGTAGTTATGGTTTTGTTGGTGCGTTGAACCCTGGTTCTGCCCCCGTGCCAAAAAATGGTTATGTTGTCGGGACCTGAAACTATGATTGTTGGGAACTGAAGTAAAGAAAAGAGAAGCTTTGTGCATAGATCTGTTGTTGTAGCGCACAATATTATACTTGACTTGCGAAGCTCTGTGCTAATAAAGAAACCCGATCTGAATAAAAGAGGTCAGATCTTGAAAAAGGTAAAGCTTTGTACTTTTGATAAGAGTAAGATAAGTGGAAATTTTTATTTCGAAAGCATGAATTTAAGTATGTTTAATAGATTCTGTCCTAGTCTGAAAGCTAGGGTGCAGAAGGAAGAATGAGTTGATATAAGTAAGGATAATAGAAATGAAGAAATATATGTTAATCCTATGCATAGAAAGAATTTTTGGACTAATGAATGGATGCAAGAACCTAGAAAGAATTTTTGCAGATTGCAGGTCCAGCACTGTGATCCTAGTGTGTACTACAAGAAAGGGTGGGGAACTCTTAAGAGAAAGAGAGGATTGACATTATGTTATAACTGCAGAACACTGGGACATATTGCTAAGGAATGCCTTGGTATAGGTCTTGTTTGTCTTTGTTGTAAAATTGTTGGTCATAAGGTTGAGGATTTCCCAAGGATGATTGCTAAAGTTGAACAAATGAACATGAGTCAAGAAAATAAGAGCATATTAGAAGATCAGAAAGAGAAATGACCAGATAAAGTTAAGACTACATTAGCACAGTTAAAAGAAGTGATGAATGATCACAAAGATGTCAGTTTATTAGAGATCACGAAAGAAAAACAATGCATAATTACAAGAATAGGAGACTTCGACATAGACTGTGTCTTGGATGAGGAAACACAGGTAAATATTATGACAGAAAGCACTTGGGAAAATTTGGGAAAGCCCACTATGGTACCTTCATTAGGAAGGATAGGCTTGTTTAAAGGAAAGATGATGAACCTATGTGGAAGAGTTACTAATGTACCTATTATCATCCATGGAACATCATCTGAAGAGGAATTTGAAGTCATTAAGCTGGTTGAGAACAACACCCCGTTCCCTCTTTTGTTAGGAAATACTTGGATTGACAAAGATCATATCAAAAGGAAAGAAGAGGAAGAAGCTACAGAATATAAAAAACAAGAACTAAGGGATTTCATAGCTAGAAATATATATCGACTGATAGAAGAATGAGAAGTTGAGTTGAAGAAGCAGAAGGCAAGAGAATTATCTATCGAGGTTGAAAGAACACAAGAAGGCTTGAAGGACCTATTAATGCAAGAATAAAGTAAATCCATCCAGGAAGTAATAATAAAAGAGGTATTACCTTTGAACCCCTCGAAAGTACATCAACAACACGATGCTACTACGCTAGGAGAAGATAAGAATAAGAATGGAAAGAAGAATCCAAAAATAGTTAGAGAGGCTCAGATCATAGGAAAGAAGGCAATGAAGCTCAGTAAGAAGAAATCCAAGTTGGAAAAGCTATGGGAAGTTATAGAAAAGACTTCGCAGGAGGAAGGCCTGTAGGATTTGAGCCTCGTCGGAATAGCAGAACTATGCAGAATGGGACTTCGCCATGACGAAGCTATATGACCGTTGGAGGAGCCTCGACTGTTAGAATGATGCTCTGAACGAATAGGAAATGCATTTATGGATGGATAGATTGCCATTGGACGTTGAGACTGTGCCATAATGGATGGATTCACATTGATGGAGGCATTCCCGTCCGTTGGAGGAATCTGTTATGATGCTCACTTATTTAACCTATCGGACGTTGAGTCGGGACCACTTTTTTCTACCCGTCATTATCTGAGCTATCAATGAAGTGATTGTGTGTGTCAAGCTGTGATATCATACATCATTGTCTGTTTGTTTACCCCACCATTCGTTCACCTACCCTGACCTATTTGTTAATAGTGAGAATGTTGACTGAGTGCACTAAGCTAGAGAAGTCTGTCAAAGAGGTTCTGAAGAAGTTTACGGCTGATAAAGTGATGTTTGAAGGAATACAGGCGTCGTCGACCAGGTGGCTCCAGGCTTCCCCCTTGACTGGACGTTGTTCGGGCCATGTCAACCACTCTACTGAGAAGCGAAGTAAGCATCGCGACGATCTGGCTAATGCGAAGCAGATCCCATCCGTCTTACCGAATTATAACCCGCCTTTGACTGGATTTGTTAACTGCGACAACATTCTACAGGACTTAGAGTACACTTTTATCACCGCATACATCTAGAAGGGGATACACATAGTTGGAATCCAATTGGGACAAATACCATATATGAAGAACAATGAATTTAACCTTGGATATAGAAATAAATACACCATGCTTGCACCTCATAGATACCTGATGAAGACCACTGGGAAGAAGCCTCAAATAGTCTCCTAGCCTTAGATAAAGGAGCTGGCATAGTCCATGATACTGAATGCCATGAAGATCCCCCATTTTGGTGGACATCAGGAGGTTAATTCTTGCGTTAAACTCCTCTTGTATCACTATCATGGAGGATAGTTGTGGCTCGACAAGTGCATTATTGTGGATCAGGCACTGATCCACTGGATCACACGATTGAGCATGCAAGGACCCGACCCTCAGTAGTTCTACCCAGGAAATACCTCGGCCCGCTCCCTGGAACAACACATTAAGGACGCATATGGAAAAGTTGAGAAGGGAAAGCAAGGCTACAAGGTAGCCTCTATCCAGGATGGCACAATGTGCCTAGATTTCCAACTAATAGCTGGCAAGCGCATCAGAAAGAACCACCCAACGTAGGTCATCGGGTTTGTGGTGGACCTTGTAGGGAAATGCAGTCCTACTCGTGTTGATTGCATTTGTCGCTTGGAAAATGTCAGAAGGAGCTACCTTCCCGGATATTGAACCATTGGAGCCATTGGCCACGAGGTTATCCACCTTATGGTATACAAATGATATATCGAAGCAATGGAAGTTGAACGCAATGTTCCATGCCTACTATCAACAACTTAAGGTTGCCATTGAGTCGTTCCCACACATGACACCATGGACATTGCACCAGTACCAACCACTAGCTAAATTCTGCGTAGATCCACATTTTATTTATATCACTGCGCACAAGGATGAGAGAAAGGAAGAGTTACAGTCCTGTTACAAACTGACCAACAAAGCCATAGAATAGATCATGAAGGAGTGGCTGGAAGAGTTCCTTGTACCGGTCGATGATGCAAAAATCTCTGACCCTGACATCATAGGAAGCCCCTTGGTCACTCGGTTAGAGAATGTAGGACAAACAAGTGCAAAGAAGAAAAAGAAAAAGGAGGAAGTCCAGGATGTACAGACTGATGAGGAGAACATTGCCGTGAAATAAATTGGACTTGGCTCGCCCGTAGGAGGAGCAAGAGACGAAGTAAATCAAAAAGGAGAAGGGGAAGAAGGAGAAAAACAAGGAGAAGGTGAAGTTACATGGTCGAAGGATCCCCCTACCGAGACAGAAACATCAAAGAAGAGGAAGGATTCTCTGTATAAACCTTCATCAAGAAAGAAGACCTGTTCCAACAAGCCCCATATGGAGGCCACACTCATGGAGGATGACATCGGTCTAGTCCGTGGAGCAATGGAGGATGCATCTGAAGACCTCTTACAGAGATATGGCGTGAAGAAATAAGAGATTTGTGTAAGATTTTAGAGGCAACTAAAGGAAATTCAGTGAGCCATTCAATTGAGTTGTGCAGTACCTACTGCACCTTCCTTGTTAGAGACTACAGAGTTGGGGGAAAAACCAACCCAACTCAAAGACTTGCAGATGCAATAGAGGCTAGGCTTCAGAATGTTCAATAATAAAAGGAAAAGGCTACAAAAGCCGTGAAGAAAGATAAAGAAGAGATATTAGATCAACTACGAGTTGCATGGTACTATGTAACCACATATGAAAATGAGAAGGATGAGTTTCGGGCCAGAGAAAATATATAGAGAGAAAAGGACCAGTTTCTCGCAGAGTAGACTGCGGTCAAAGAAGTGGTGAGCAGAGCACTTTGCTTTATTCTAGGCTTGGCACAGGAGGAACATGAAGTAGTCGAGGATCAAGTAATGAAGCTTGCTGAGGCCATCCAACAACTTCAAGCAAGGGTAGCGGAGTTGGAAATCCAAGCATTCCAAGCACTCTGCAGGAAGTGCGCGACCAGAGGGAGGAAGCCGCTAGAAGCGCAGTTTGAAAGATCAAATACCTCGCCTCATAATGAAAGCAACTGAGCGACAGAAGTGCACAGACCTACAAACACCTCATGGAATATCCATAGCTTAGGAAGTTGGAAGCGCAACTACAGGAGGCGGAACAACAGGAAATGACAGTTCAAGCACATATGAAGGCACTCATAGAAGTTGAGAGAATGAAGAGATCACAAGAACAACATGCGGTCCAACAACAGATTATTTCCATCCAGGGAAGAGTAATGTAAGTCACATAGAGACTACAACCGGTGCAGGAGGAAGATTGCGTGGTGTTTGAAGAAATTGAAGGACAAGGTTCGCAACTGCACCAAGTGCTTGCGACAGTGGAACAATGTCTAAAAGGGCCTGTTACAGTGCAAATGATCCAGAAGTTCACTGAGCAGGGGGATCAGGTGAAGAAACAAGTCGAGGTAACTCAAGCTAAGATCGAGGCCTTCGATGTAGCACTACCTAGATCTGAGTGACTCAAGATGAGTTGCAGGTGAGTGTTGGGGGCTTGTTGGCCCTTGACCAAGTTTTGAGGAAAAATTGGTTAGGTTCGACCACTTTTTGTACTTAGATAGGTTGTTTGAAGATGGAGAACCCAGGTAGAGCTGAGATCGCGGGATCTCACTTGTTTTGTGGACCCAACAAGGGGTTCATTAGTGTTTTTATATTAGGGTTAATGGGATGTCAGCCCATGGGTTTACCCATGATTAGGCCTTTTTGTAAGCGAATGTAAAAGTATAAATAAGAAAATATTGTAAGGTAGAGGTATCTTAGAAAAGTGATGTAATTGGCTAAGTGCAAGAGGTAAGAAGTT
>SNQJ01S0182634.1:14596-33702 GCA_010110895.2 Picea sitchensis | reverse complement strand
CTTTATTAATGTATTATTTAATAATGTATAAATCCTTCACTAATACATACTTGTATTAATTATTACTCCATTAATATATTAATTATAATTTCTTTATAATATATTAATGTATTAAAATATTATTAATAATATATTTGTAATTTTTTTTAACCATCTGATGATTTTTACTCAACGTCACATTTTGACAAATATTTCCCAGTGTCACATTGTGACGTGCATTTTCCAATGTCGCCATGCCACTTTAATAACATTTTCCAATGTCGCATTCCGACGTGCATTTTCCAACGTCACTTTGTGCCTTTAATAATTTTTCCCAATGTCACATTTTGACGTGTATTTTTCCAACGTCACAATGTAACTTTAATCATTTTTTTGGAATGTTTTACTTTATTAATGTATTCTTTAATAATGTAAAAATACTTGACTAATACATAATTCTATGTATTATTAATGTATTAATATATTAATTATAATATACTTTTTTAATTTTTTTAACATTTTAATAATTAATTAGGTACTACATTATTATAATGTATTAATGTCTTTATGTATTATTACAATATTGATGTATTATTACTTTATTAATCTTATTATTTTATTTATGTATTACTTTATTATTTTATAAATAGTTTATTATTGGTTTAATACTTTAATGTAGTATAATATTAATATTTATTTTTATTTTTTAAGATTTAATATAGTTTAAATATTTTATTCTATAAATTGTTTATTTATTTATTTTTATTTATGTATTATTATTTTATTAGTGTTTTACTCTATAACATTATTAATGTTTTATTCTAATACATTAATATGTTATTAATTTTTAATTTTTTCACTGAATATATACTTTATTATTTATGAATACATTAATGTATTAATTTATAGAATAAAATATTTAAACTATAATAAATCTTAAAAACAAAACAAACATTAATATTATACTCACATTAAAGTATTAAACCAATAATTTTTCCCAATGTCACATTTTGACGGACATTTCCCAACGCCACAAATGTAATCCTTTAATCATTTTTGGAATGTTTTACTTTTATTAATGTATCTCTTTAATAATGTAATACTTGACTAATACATACCCCATGTATTATTAATGTACTAATATATTAATTATAATATACTTTTTAATTTTAACATTTTAATAATTAATTAGGTACCACATTATTATAATGTATTAATGTCTTTATGTATTATTACATTGATGTATTACATTATTTTATTAATCCATTATTTTATTATGCATTACTCTTCATTATTTTATAAATAGTTTATTATTGGTTTAATACTTAATGTAGTATAATAATATTTATTTTATTTTAAGATTCTAATATATGTTTAAATATTTTATTCTATAAATTGTTTATTTATTTATTTTTATTTATGTATTATTATTTTATTAGTGTTTTACTCTATAACATTATTAATATTTATTCTTAACATTAATATACACTTTAATTTTTTCACTGAATATATAATTTTTATTATTTATGAATACATTAATGCATTATTTTAACAATTTTAAAGATATTATTATTTTAGTGTTTTAATATTTTAAAAAAAAAAAAAAAAAAAAAAAAAAAAAAAAATTTATTAATTTATTTTTTAATACGATATAATTATATTAATTTATATAATAATATATTACTAATATAATTATATTAATATAATATTACACATTCATAATCACACACATTCACATATTGTATTTGTATATTAATAAAGTATTTGATTATTATTATTATTATTAATAATTTTTAATATTATATATAATTTTATTTTTATTATTAATATAATATTTGTACACACAGCATTTTGATTTTTATTATTTTTAATGTACTTATTAATATTATATATAATATATTTTATATTATATAAATTTTTTTTTTTTTTTTTTTTTTTTTTTTTTTTTTTTTTTTTATTAATAATTATAAATAATCTAGTTTTATTAATATTATTAATTATTAATAAATATAAATAATGTACGTTTATTATTACATTAATTATAAATATTTGTTTTACCTACCATTAATATTATAAATAATGTTTTATTATTTAATGCACATTAATATTTAATTAATACACATTATAAATAATGTTTTACTATTAATTTATAATATTAATAATATTTAATTAATAAAGTACCATTAATATTATTTATTAATGTTATATTGTTAATATAATTATTAATATTCATGTTATTCATATAATTATTACCAATAACTCATTATTATTATTTCTAATAATAACTCACATTACACATTTCTAATGTCGTCTGTTGTTGTTATATTAATAATGAATTATTATTAATTAATAAATACATTTGTACCACCTAATAATAATTATAATTAATGTATTTTTTTTATTTTATTTTATTATTATTATTTTTATTATTTATAAATATAATATTATTTTGAAAATTAATTAATACAATTATAATTAATGTATTTTATTTTCACTTTTATTATTTATAAATATATATTATTATAAATAATGTATTTTTATTTTATAAAGATTTATAAATAATACAATATTTTATTTTTTATTAGTATTATTTATAATATTAATAATGTTTTTATTAATATAATTATTAATAATAATTTATTATTAATCATATTTATAAGTGGTTGTTGCTATTAATAATGAGTTATTATTAATTAACTAATATATATATTTTTTTTTTAAATTAATGGTTTCGATCGGCGTATATCAACCACAACCACTTTTATAAAGTGGTTATTAAGCAGTGGAAATAATATACTTGATATAAAAGTGGTTATTGCTAGTGGAAATAATATACTTGATATTGCTTTGTGCAATCGGTCTTCATGCCTCAACACTCACCTAGATTACCACGACGAGATAAACATTTAATTTATGGGAACAATACTAAGTTAACCTTATACCCTACATTTATGTAAGAGAAAAAAATGGTGGATCCATGAGATTGTCACATGCACGAAGCAACAAATCCACCTTTGGTTTGATCCCACCACCCATTTGATCTACACAATCCACTATTGTGTTTAGTGTGATCTCCTTGTTCTAAAATCCAACTTATATCATTCCGAGCTGAAGATGAACTCAAATTCTTTGAACTCTTTATTTTTGAAAAAATTATGGTCAAATTCTTTAAATTCTTTTATTTAAAAAAAATAAAATTATAATATTAAAAATGTAATTGTTCATTAAACAAATGGAGTGTTGTATATAGTGTGTGTAATGACAAGAAATGCAACCCTCCAAACAAACAAGAAATGCAACCTTGCAAACACACAAGAAAGAAGACATCACTTTTTTAAAATGACATTTATTATCTGTCATAACTCTCTTTAATTCGCTATAAGCTAGTGACAAATGTGATAATAACTATTATTTTTTAAGAGTGAAAACATGGAAAATAACAAGGTTAACAATGATCATTAACCAATCCACCCTCAAAAACATCACAATTAATGACTCTGCAATGGTTGTTTATCCGATTTTGTCTTTCAGTTCAAGAATGAAAGGGTTAGAGTGGAAAGGATTATGATATTGCTAAGCACAAGGGTCTAGACAGAATATAAAGGGTTTTAGAGAGTCATTAAAACTAAAATAAAACATCACAAAGACACATACAGACGCAGAGAAAAGAACCCATGAATCTTGTGGATGGAGAGATCTTACCTCACAACTGAGTGGAGGAAGTCTTTCCTGCTGCTATTAGATAAATAACTATCCTGGCCACCAAGGTTAAGAGAAGGGGTCCCTTTCAACTCCAACAAATCTATCATCGATCTCATGTAGTCATAATTCACACAACCATTTAAGCTTCTCCTGGTAGCGGAAGAGAGAAGATTCAAGAAAGAAAATTAAATTGTTTATATTAAATTTAAAATAATTAAATATTAAATTAAACCCTGCAAGCATACGCTGAGGCTAGGGTTCTGGTGGGGTGCTAAAACTTAAGAAACATTAGCCATGTAAGAACAGATTGTCCACTCCTGGTCATCCCATGAGTTGAAAATAACCAAACTCATGCCAGGTACTGAAATGTAACGAGGTAAGAATTTTTTTGAAAGCTGTTAATTAGCCATGTAAAGAACACATTGTCCTCTCCTCATTGTGCATGAAAATAACCAAACACACCCAGTTATAGAAAAGTAACCATACAAAATTAAATATTAACAAAAACTTAACCAGGCACAGCATATCCGCATAATAATATTAATGTAAAAATGGCACAGCATATCCGCATAATAATATTAATGTAAACGTAAAAACAATTATTCATTTACATCAATTAAAAATGTAAAAATGATTATTCATTTGATTCACCCACAGGCCTGCACACAGAGATGGTGGAGCCTAAGCTACCCCAGTTACCAGTTACAGGTGGTGGTGCCTAAGCTACTCCAGTCATTCACCAACGGACACTAGTACACAAACTTAAATGCACTAAAACTTCAAATCATAATAAAACTTAATTTAAAAAATCAAACTCAGTAAAATACCTAAATCTGAAGTGAATCTTAATTGTTATGTTTATTATCTTAATCACTCATTTTAATGAATGCGTAAACATTTTTTGCTTTTGTCATGTAAGAAAGTTAATATTAGATATCACAATTTTGTGTAATTTAACATTTTATGAAATCAAGTCCATTAAAAATTCATGTGTAATTAAAAGACAATTAATTATAACCATTATATATATATATATATATATATATATATATATAACATTGACAATAAAATGGTTTTAAAAGTAGTGCTGATAACCTTTAACCAACATTTATACTCTTCATTAATTCATAAGAATTCATGTTTTTTCATATGATCAAATTTATTTTTATTAAACTAATAAATTTTTATATTTAAAATAAATCTATACTTTTTTATAATCCAAATTAATATGTGAATTTTAAATATATATATATATATATATATATATATATATATATATATATAATCAAATTCTATGATTTTATTATAATAATAATAATAATAATAATCTATTTTTAAGGTTACTGTCAAGTCAACACACCAAATTAGTATATGAGATCCTTTTGTCTGTGGGACAAAAGACCCACAAATAATTAATATTCATTAATAATGAATGATAAAATCTATATTTTTATATATAACAAAATCAATATTTCTTTCCAGATTCAAATTTACAATCTATTTTTATAATGTTATATAAACATTGCAATTTACTTTTATTAGTTCTTTTAAATTTAGATTCAAATTTACAATCTATTTTTATAATGTTATGTAAACATTACAATTTACTTTTATTAGTTCTTTTAAATTTTAAAGTATATATAAACTTTTAAGTATGAAATATAGTAGAGGAAAAAGGAAGCTTATTAGAGTAAAGGAGTTTTAACATTATAGTACTAAATCACCTATACCACTAAGTTGACAACTCATTGTTTCATATGGTATACTTGTCTTGTTAAGTGTTGGGCTTATTCATATTTTTACTGCAATATTTGCTTATTTCGTTGTGAGAAAAAATGATCTTCATAATAATTAGCCATGAAATCATATTATAACAATGCTATGTATTAACAACATACATTAAAAACTAAAATATGAAACATAGAATTATGTTATGACATTGAGATGTATTAACAGCATACATTACACTAAAGTAAAAATAAACAATCATAAAAACAATGCAGGGCTGCAAAGCCATGGAATCATGTTATAACACTGCTATTACATTACAATAAACTAAAAATATGAGCCATGGAATTATGTCATGGCAATGCTATGTATGAGATGCATACATTACAATAAAGTAAAAAATAAACAATCAAATGAAAAACAATAATAATAAACTTAAAAATATGAGCCATGAAATTATGTCAGGGCAATGCTATGTCTTAGCAGCATACATTAAAATAAAAGTGCACAAACAATCATAAAAACAATGGTTGGCTGCAAAATATGCATTTCCATTTTAACCATACTCTATTGTATGCTGACAGTAAATTTATTCAACATTTTAATTCGTGGTCGTCCATTTCACATTTAATGGTAATGTGAAAATTAAAAACTTTTATATTATTTAGAATATTTTTATATACCATTTTCAATTTCAATGTAAGCAGGGACATCACCACTATAATAAACTTTATTTATTTTATTTTATTATTATTATAATCTAATGTGAAAATTAAAACTCTTTATATTATTTAGAATATTTTTATATACCATTTTCAATTTCAATGTAAGCAGGGACATCACCAATGATAATAAACTTATTTATTTTTGATATTTTATTATTATAATCTAATATTTTAGAATAAAAACCTTGACTTTTTATCTTTACAACTTGTCTGAATCTAAAACTTTACTTTAAATTAAAAAGCCTCAATTTTTATCATTAATACATTTTTCTTTGGCCTTGTCTTTATTGTGGTGATAGGATCATTGGGCATGTCTTACCCATATTATGACCCAGGTGCGTGCATTATTGTGTCACCAACACATTTTTTATACACATTTTAAATAAAAAAAAAATTGATTAAAACACATGATAAAATCTAAGACCGGCGTTTCCGTGAGAAGGCATGGGTCTTGGTAATACATTCGTCACATGATTGCTGGAACACGTTTGACCAAGCCAAGCCCATTCCTGCAATCTTGAGATCATCATAATAATAACAATACCAACATTAAGCCTCACAACTCGCCCCGCTAGCGGCAGGCACGCTAACTTTGGCAGAAAAGAAGAAGAAGAAAGGCTTAGGTTTGAAAAATGGAGAGAGGTCGCAAGAGAACCCAGTTAGTTATTTCCATGGACATGGTGAAGTTTCTTCATCTTACTTTTCTTAAATAACAATGATGGATTAGTGTGCATTTGCCGATAACAAACAAAACAATGATAATTATTTACTTGTAAATTAATTTCATTAAATTATAATAATAAATTTTTTTTTTTTTTTTTTTTTTTAAAAAAAAAACAAAACCAAATCTCTAAACTATTGCCATAGATATAAAGTTGATATAAACACTTGAAGCAGTGGACATTAAAATATTTTATTTATGGTCGACATTGAAATATTTTTTTGGTATTAATATTTTAAATGCCACGGATCAACTTCCTAAATTTCTTATTCCGCCTAGATGTTTTCTACATCCCAACACTAAAGAGATGTGTAATTCCTTCAATGGAGTTGATACTTGGATTTTTTTCAATATATTCTCTCAATGTACACATTAAATAAAATATTTCAATATCAAACTTGAGAGATACGAGGTATTGAATGTTTTAACCATAAGAATTTTTTTATTTTCAAAATATATCCAAAGCAATTGAAAATAAATGAATTCATATGGTTAAAACATTTAGATAGTGTACTACTCATTGTAAGGGTGATGTGTAATTTGTTGAAAACGTGCCAACTAATTTCCTTATAGATCCGCACATAGCATTCATTGTAGAATGTGCATGCATGCACACTACAACAAAGAGTTTGTGTAATTGATGGATCAAATTGTAATCGGTTTGTGTAAATTGTTGAGTTCAATTGATGTGATTTCGGTTGTATCTTGTTATTTTTCCATTAATCTCTCTTGTGTTTATGCTTCCCAACATAATTTCTATCCTGATAGATTTTTTTTTAAATTAAAAAAAAATTGAGTGCGTAAATTTGGTAATGGAGAAATTTGATAAATCTAAGAGCATGATAAATCCAGAATTAAGATATATCTATGTTAATAATATATAATCTTATATATTATCACTTCCTCTTACGTTACACGAGACAAATTGCACACGAATTCGCAGGTCAAAAAAACCCTAGCGATGGCGGCGGCCTCGTCTGCAGCTCCGCGCGCCTCTTCGCGTGGGCTCGGCCGTCTCCAAAGCGCGCCTGCCTTTCGTCCCTCTGCTCGATGCCCAGATGGCCTCTCCAGCTCCCCGTCCGTTCCCCCTCCCTCCTCCGCTCAGCCACATCCTACGGAAGCCGCGGCAGGTGCATCCTCAGCCGCCCCGTTCCTTCCAGCTACGCCCTCCTTCAAGGACGCGGTCCAAGGCCGCTCTTCTGGCTTTTCTCCTATGGTCCTTGAAGCTCCAGATCTAGTGATCCTTGTTCCTCAGGAAGCGGTGGATTGGGAAGGTTTTTTTAGAACTAATGCTCTGTTTTATTGTGTTTAATGTACCTAATCGGCCTCGGCCATGGATTCCAGACTTGATCGCTACGTAATCGGACTCCTCCCCACTTCGCCTGCGTCCTACCGTATGTTAAAGGATTCGTCAAGTATTTTGCCCGCGATAGAGATTTGATCTTCAACCGCCTCCGGGTTCGGGGAAGCCTGGTCTATCTCTCGCAGCCCTCGACCCCTTCTTTGACCCTCCTTTCCATCCCTTCGGCTCCTATGCTGCGGGTGTAAGTAAATTCGGGTCTCCGCCGGTCTACTGGGATTTTCTTAGCTATATTAAACGCCTATAAGTTTCATAGCAGCAACTCGAAACCAAATGTGGCTTCACCACGCTCGGATCTGTGTAGATGTATCGCAAGCATTCCCAGCTGCAAATCACTAAGGGAAGAATTATTCAATGGATCGCAGTAAACTAGGACTACTTTAGAATCAAGGCTTAGGTGCAGAAATTGTTTTGAAACAAGGCACTTATCCAGCCATCAAATGTCGGTTCTCGAGAAACATCATAGAAAACCCCTAAGAATCAACGCGAAGATACATGGTGGTCGGAGTTCTCCCCGAAAGTATCAAAGCATAGTTCGCTAATGACTCCCCTGTTTATGGAAGATACGTAGATTAACTCTCTAAATCGGAACAAGTTTCCTCTACTCAAGAGCCACAGCCTCATTCACCTAAAGAGCCCAAGGGGAATGCCTAGGCAGGATCTGATCCTATCATAATGCCAGGGTTTTCTTCAGCCCAACTCCTGGTCTCAAGTCACCGATGAAGATGAAGAAGGCCCTGACTGAACTGATGAAGAAGGTCCACCTCGCCCGAAGGAAAGAAACCCTCCTCAAAGCAAAGAATGGCGCATGCTGACAAAAGGAAAACAAAAAAACTTCTTTCAAGACAGAAGGGGATGTAATGACCCGCAGCTCTAACCGGTCAACAAATAATGCGTTGGAAACATGCTATCGCCAAGTCAAATAAAGGTCGGAGCATTTGTCAAACACCGGGCCTGAAGTTTCCAAAACCGCTATCGGAGCATTTTATCAAACATCACTGGAATAAACAACATTGAGAGTTATATACTGAAACAAAGGTTGAGATAGATGCTGAAACAAAGGACTGAGTCTCGGCAATTAACTTTATACAAGTTCCTTTTGAAGGCATACAGGATCTAGTCTAGTTCAAAAGTCTAGAAGTAGAATGAATCAGAAAGACAAGCCCGAAGAAATTCAGACCATTTCAAATCGATTTTGTGGCTAGTCCACCCCTTTAATATATTCTATAACCGTTTCTGTAAAAATAAATATATAATCTATATATTTATAAATTTAAAATTTTAAATTCATTTAATAGAGCTACTATAAACTATTTTAAACTATTAACAAATTTCAATATAAATGTATTTGATTAAGTAAACATTAAAATTAAAACAAAATTAAATTAAATTAATATAATAAAAATTAATTCTATTAAACCTCCCAACATAACATAAACTCAATAATATGAACAAAGTATGCTAAAGAATAGATTTATAAAATAAAAACTCTCAGAGAGAAGAAGAAATCATTGTCAAAGAATATTAGAGTAAGAAAAATTAAAATAAGGGATTTAAAAAGTTCACCATTGAAAAAGAATATCAAAATAAGAAATATTAAAATTAAAATTAAAAATAAGAGATTTTAATAATAAGTTAACTATCGAGTATTGAAAAAAGAGATATCAAACAAGTTAGCGATTGATAAAACTTAGATTAGTTATGCAAAAATAATCGTTAGGAGAGAGAAAACAAAAAAAGATTCAAGAAAAAATGGCTAAGGATGATATAAGCAAAAATATAATAAACAATATTGATCTAGTAAAACTTAAATTAAAAAATAAGATAGTGTAACCAATAATAAGATAATTGAAATTATTGGGACTTCTCAAATGATATGGGAGGAATAGTAGGGTGTTGAGGCTAGGAATTTTGGTTTCCACAAAGCAAATTAGGTGATTAGATTTTAAGGAGTGTTCTAGAATAGTTGACTTAGTGATTCGGTTTTCGGTTATGTTAGCTATATGCTCTTTGAGATGAGATTTAAAAGATATGTCAGTTTGGCCTATGTATGAATTGCCACAAGAGTAAGGAATTTGGTAAAATCATGGGCCAAGCATTGGGTCAAATTTGTCCTTAGCGATTTGAATAATTTCTAATGGTTTCCTTATAAGGTTTCTATGGTTTGCGTCTCTAAAATATGTTTTGATATCTTTTGTTGTGAAATTTTGAAATATGATCAGTGGTACCCTGAATGTAAGGAGGAGAAATGTGACCTCCGGGGGGGAAGAGGTAGGGGGATTTATGGACTTAGAGTGGCAATTTGAGTAAAAGACTTTGTTGATTTGGGAGATGAGTAACCATTTCCCATATGCCTGATTAAGGTGTTTTTTCCCTTCAAGGAATTGAGAATTGAGATTTGATGGACTGAAAAGACCAAAGCTCCTAAAACAACATATTTGGGCTATGTGATGGTGAGATGTGCCATGGATGTATCAATGAGTAAGGGTATTTTTCAATAAAACTATGGTAAGGGAACCATTAGGGAAGTCGGAAGATGAGAGCATCTAAGAAGGGAAGAGGATTATCCTTTTGCATTTCCATAGTGAATTGAATATTGGGGGAGATGCTATTAATATGGTCAAAGAAATAGATCAGAGAAGGATGGCCATGAGACCAAACTAAAAGGTATCATCTACAAATCAAAACTAACTTGTGGGTTTAAGATGAAATTTGTTTAGGTCTAAGGTCTTGAAATGTTCGATGAAAATATTAGTGACCACTGGGATAAGGATGATCCCATGGTTGTGCCTTCAATTTGTTCATAGCAAGTCCCTTTAAATGTGAATAAAGTAGACGCGAGACAAATTTTGATAAGGTTGCGGGTCTCGAAGTCAACACGTTTGAATATAAGGTTTAGGGCTTAAGGAACATGGATTTTAGTAAATAAAGACACAAAATAAAAACTAACATAAAATCCTATTCATCAAGATGAAGATGCTTTGTTTTTTGAATAAAACCAGAGGAATCTTTGATGAAGGATGAGGTTTTTCGGATGAAAGATCTCAAATTGTCGCAAGAAGAAAGCCAGAGCCAGCATGGGTGGGAGATTTTATAGCACAAACTATAGGTCTAAGGGGAATGCCCTTTTTATAATTTTAGATTTTCCATAGATCTCAGGAGTTTGCAGGTTATGGGGATTGAGATGCTTTTGAGTGTCAGGATCCAGGGATGAAGATTTGATGGCTTTGGTAACCAAATTAATGATGCTTTTAATAGGGTTTTTAGTGATAGGTTTATATGAGGAGGAAGAGAGAATGTTAAGGAGCTTGGATTCATAGTTAGTTGTATTCATAATCACTGTCGTGTTTCCTTTATCAACTTTTAAAATGATGATATTAGGATTATCATTAATATGACAAATTGAATGAAATTCATCTTTAGTTAAACTAGGTTTAGGAGGTTTGGAAAGATGTAGAATCCTCCCACACTATTGTCAAATTTCTTCATCTTCATGTATAGGAAGATAATGTGTTATGGATTCAATGAAGCAAATAATATATTCTAGGGGATGCAATAAGAATCAAGAGAAAAGTTGAAACCTCTCTCCAAGAGATGAAGAGAAGGCTCGTCAAAGATTAAGGGAAGATATATTTACAACGATGCGAGGATAATTAATATAAGGGGTAGCTATTTTGAGATTGATGAGGCTCATTAAAGGAAATTGAGTCAACATTAATGAGGGAGGTCATAGGGTTGGAGCGGTTATTAGTATGTTGAATATTGGAGGGGTGTTATCATTAGATTGAAGAAACCTATTAACGATCGTGTGTTTAGGTAGAGAATCACTACAAGTGTTATAATCATGAGAAGATTCAAAATTGGAGATATTATTATTATCATTGAAAGGATGTCAGAATTCAAGGGAGAATTAGAATGAGGTAATAAATTAGAATTAGAATTCTAATCACAATTAATAAGTGTTTCATTAGGGTTTTATGTTGAACGCAAGTATGCCTTAGTCGACAACCCATGCTTTGAATTGGAATTTCTAAACGACTTATGAGAGCTCTGGGTTATGGAATAGATCACATTGAAGGTAAGCGATCTCAGGCTGTGATGTGTGGTAGAACCAGTCATGGAGGAGAGATCTAGATTTGCGGTGGAAGAGACAATGATTGGAGAAGGCGGTAGTAAGGTAATGATTGAATGTTGTGCGGGAACATAGGTGGAAATAGGTTCGACGTCCTCGACTACAAAAGACAAGGATATATGTGAGTTATCATAAGAATTTCTGAGGTGGAGGTGAGAGCCAATGGGTGCGCAAGAGGAATAACCAAGCTGGTATTGAGTGGTTGAGGAGGTATGAGAAGATTCAAGAGAAGGGATGTTAGAGTTTAAATGCAAAGATCAATGCGAAAGTGAGTATTTAATGATTAATTGGTTGAATTTTTACATCAAAAGGCGTACACCCATTGACAATGGTATATTTAATAGGTTTTAGTTTTTAATAAGTTTTCTATGGACAAGACGCAACATGCCTAGAATATTCTTAGTCATTACAATAAATGAATGGTTCCGATTTCATCCATTAACTTCCGAACTATTATAAAGACACTGTTTATATATGTTTACCTTTTACATTTCATCTAATCGTGTTTAAAAATAATTGTGTTCACTAACTTATTGCCACATTTACCTGTTTAAAAATATTAAAATATTCACACATATATTAAAACGTTTCATATTTCTGCTGACTGACATTTGGTAACCGCGTTTCTATGTCGGGTATCACCAAGATTTATCGCCATCGCCAGCTCTATGTTGATTTTGAACAGCCGTAAGTGCTCTCAGCACCACCAGCTGCGACTTAGCGGTTGTGCTAGTCGGATCTCTTTGGCAGAGGTTGAATCATGAACATTGGATATGAACTAAAATACCTACGATCATTAATCGACCAAATATCAAAACGATTTGTGTAGCATAACTAATCTAAGATTTATCAATGGTTAATTTGTTTTAGATATATATTTTTCAACATTCTCATTGCTTTTAACTTATTATTAAGATCTTTTATTTTAATTTTAATTTCGATATTTCTTATTCTTAATATTCTCCTTGATGGTCAATTTTTTAATTCTTTTTGTTTTAATTTTTCTTACTCTAATATTTTTCACAATGATTTTTTCTTCTCTCAATGCTTGGTTTCTTTGTTCTTATCCTATAATCTATTTTTCATCATATCCTTTCATAATTGAGCTTTGTTGTCCGCTTTTAATGGGTGGAGTGTTCACTAGAAGGGTTGAAAGTTTCAAAACTACCTACACTATTTATTTCCAAATTTTTTTAGGATAATTATGACTAACTCTGAAAACACAGACACTCGAATAATTCAATAATTTCAAATTCTTTAACTAAATAAATATATTAGTAATAATAATAACCAAAATCTTAAAATTAAAATCATTTATAAACATAATTTTTAATAAAAAAATTCACTCATACTAATTCATAACCTTATTATTATAATTTTCGATATCAATATTTTTTCCTTTCTCAACTTTTTATTACAAAATAGTAATAAAAAACATACAATGCCATAACAATGTAACAAACCTATAAATTTAAAAAAAATCCAAAATATAAAAGACTTGGTAAATTTAAAAGATATTTAAGTATTTTATGGATGAAAAATGTAACAAACCCATAAATTCCAAAAAGTCCAAAATATAAAAGACTTGGTAAATTTAAAAGTTATTTAAGTATTTTATGGATGATCGCCATAGAGATGGGAGAGTGACAATGTGTATTTAAATTTATACTAAGTATTTAATTGATAAAACTTTCTAGTTTTAAAGTTTTAATTAAAACCCCGATTTGGGTGCCCATAGAAGGAAGCGTGTCACACCAAGATACATTGGAGACCATGTGGCGGGATGCCGCACACCTTAATGACATACTCAACTTCCACACTACTTTCCCCCATGCAAGTAATTAATATATATGAATGGGCAATGGACTGGACAAGGATGGATTTTAATTTGATGGAGATGGCTTAAACGAGTGATCTGTGGGAGACTTATGGAAATAAAACCATGGATCCACGCATAAGTGAAGGGTTCATTCAACATTACAGTGGTACTAATCATACTCGAGCTAGCCTGGATATGACGACCCTCCATGGTAATTCATTGCATAAGTTAGTAATTGAAGCTTATGAACGCATTTATAACGTAATGCTCTAATCAATTTTCAATGGTATATATAGGTTGGTGAGCCACAGTACCAATTGTAAATGTAAACGTACACAAAGGCCTATGGAGTCAATAATAGTACTAAGTTTTAACCCTTTGTGCACTTGAGTAGTGCGTGAGTATTGCACATCAAAGGCATGGTGTGCACATTTCACAATGTTCTGTGCACTTGAGTAAGGTACCGATTAATTGGTAGTGCACATTGAGCTGAGTTATATATATATTGGAGGCCAGATAAGCTATGTGGTTATGAGGCTGGTGAGTCGAAAGACGTAGATAGGCTAGTGCACATATACATGTAAAAGTAATCATACCCAAGCTATTAATATTATCACATCGCTATGCATTATCGTAATAAAAGAGATGGGAGATAACCCACCGGTAAAAAGGAAAGGGGTAACTTAAGTCCTAAGTAATATTTTATTAACATTTTCGGAAAAGTGTAGTTTATGGATATTTATTTATCCTAAGTTATCGAGGGATGGGAATGGGTCACCAAATGGCTAAAGCTACTTTTCTTTAGCTGCGACAAGTGTCTTGTTTTAAGGGAATGCAATATATACACAATCTTTATGTATTTCGTGAGGGGAAGAAATTCTCGAGAAATTAGTCATTCTTTCCACAAAAGTAGGGTTGGACCATCCGGAGAAGGACTAATATTACCCTATCTATAGAGAAAATCTTGTGTTGCTTCTCAGATGAACCATAGCTTTTTTTATCAAAGAGGCGTTTTCAGGCCTCACAGAATTCTCTAGGTGAGAGATTTGTTGTTGAAGAGGCTAAGCTGTGCCCATAAGCATTCTCTAGGTGAGAGTTTTGCTAGAAATTGTTCCTCGTGATTTGGGCATTAGTTGTAATGGATCTGAGAGTTCTTGTCCGTCCTGTTGCTGAAACCCCAGAAGGGAAGGGATAACTGAGGGATTGTTGAGCAGAGAAGGGGAACAATTCCTTGGGTGGGACACAGTGTGTGGGGAATGAGAGACTATAGGCCGGTAACCCAGGCACCTTGAATGAGCAATTTTTTGATTATTAAATTTAGCTTGAAAAATTAAGAATCCTTTTCCTTGGTGGAGTTATAGCCCCAACTCATAAGGACCCATTGCCGAGCATATGAGCAACAGAGTTTATGTCTAGGAGGAACGTTTGAGTTCTTTGTGTAGTTGGTGACTTTTCATAGAAGATAAATGTCTTTATTTGCTTGTCTCATTTAATGTGTGCTTAATTATCTGTGTTTATCATGGGTTAAATTTCTTTGTATGTTGCTGCATTAAGGGTAATTTCTACTATTCTATATTATGCTTCTCGGTATTACGTAAGTGTGGTAATGTATAAACAATTTTTGTGTAGTCAAAGTATGAATATGACAGTTGTTGTTAGTTTTCCTATAAGTTAACCTTATGATATTGGATATAAGTCTTCAAGACGAGGTTAGAATGACCATGCATCGAGAAAACACTATGTGTGCACAAGAGGTTGGTTTTACTTGTGTGCACAGGGAAGTGGTCTATGCACACAAGGAAGACAAAATTGGCATGTGATGCCATAATGGTTGCGTGCACAGTAATGATCTCATATTTAGTATGGAATACACACACATTAAAGTGGTGTGCTCAATATGTTTTTTCACACAGTTTCATTGTGCTACTTCCGCTGTTATAAACTATGTGGCCTGACTCAACTTGGGGTTGAGCACATTAATTCAAGTAATACCATGCATACCTAATGTTATAGAGTGGGATTCTTCTCATTAGATTTGGAGTAGCATTACCTGTAGTAGGTTGGGTACGTTACATTGTGGTATTAGATAAATTTGGTAACATGGATGTTACATTGTGGTATCTGAGAAATTTGGTAACGAGGATGTTACATTATGGTATCAGAGCAGTTTGGTAACAGGGATGTTACATTGTGGTATCAGAGCAATTTGGTAATGAGGATGTTACATTCTAGTATCAGAGAAATTTGGTAATGGGGATGTTACATTGTGGTATTAGAGCTACGATTTCGACACTGAGCCTGCATAGGCCGAGTATCTTCTTAAGGAAAAAATCAGAAGGGTAAGTGGCCGAATTTGGAATTACAATGTGGCCATGGTGCGCATAAAATAAGAATGTGTAATTTTGGACACGAGGGATGTGATGCTGGAAATGCATAGTAAACAATGGTGCACGAGAGTGCACACTAAAATTGGGGGTTGTTCAGAGAAAAAATTGTGGTTCATGCGAAATACTGATACACGGTGTATATTTTAAATATTAACATCACGCATTGGTATGTGTTGAATACCAGTGCATGCATGGGCTTCAGAAAAAAGGATTTTGACAAAATGGTGTAGCGTTTTCATGAAGTATATCATGAATTCATTTAACAAATATTATTGCCTGCACATTTTGTAGAATGAACATCGATTAGAGTAAGACATAATCAACGTAGAAAGCAAAAAAACATGGAATATGTGTAGAGAGATTTTATCCGTGATGATGAATTCAAATATCTATATGTCGGTTTGGGTGATGATGGTACATAATCCAAGGAGGAGCGCATAACTTGGTAGAAACCATAAAGGGACCACAAAAAGATGTCCAAAGCTATAAAGATGATAATGAAAGGCTTATGAAATCCAAGGAGAAACAATATGACTTCAATATCATGTTTATGCAAAGCTTGGACATAATAGAGAAAAAAAAGGACAAGGAGACAGAGTCGAGTAGGTCAAGAAGTCGTAGGTCTCATGATGAGAAAAGAAGAGAAGCGAGAAGTGTTGATAGACACCACCCTCACTCACCAAAGAATTCATTTAGGAAAGTGCGTAGTAGCTCAAATCCATCTCTTATTAGAAAGCATAAGAGAAGGACTGTGGTGGTTGAGCTATAGAGAGAAATGAATAAGATCAAGCTTCCTATCTTTGACGGTGAGCACAAGAAGGATGAAGATGAAAAGACTTGGCTGTTGGGTATGATGAAGTACTTTGAGTTGCATAATTATTCTGCGTAGGAAAAAGGGAGAATTTCTATCTATCAACTAAAAGGAAACACATCAATGTGGTGGGATCAATACATGAAAGGGCAACACATTGATGAGAAAAAGGTTACTTGGAGGGAGTTCAAGAGACATTTTCAAAAGAAATACTTAACCAAGTGATACTATGACAAGAAAATGAAGGATTTCTTTGAACTCAAAATTGGCAGTATGACAATAGTTTAGTATGGAAGAATATTCTTAGAGCTACTGAAATATGTCGCATTCATCAAGGATGAGAAAGTTAAAATTTAGAGGTCCCTGAGTGGGTTTCCTTCATTTATCAATGGAAAGATACAGCATGATGACCCCAAGGCATTGGAGGAAAGCATAAGGCGCGCTAAGTGTTTTTATGATCAACAAAGGGGAAGAACAAATTTCCAAAAGGATTGGGAAGACAAGATGAAAAGTAAGGTGGAACAAAGGAAGAAGGGGGATAATACACCATTTTTCAAAAACACTGCGCAAGGACAACCAACTCTCAAGGAGCCCAAAATGACATAGACAGTGGGGAAAAATCCATGGCGAAAACCAATTCAATGTTGGGGTTGTGGTGAATATCATATGCACAAAGTTTCCCTCAAAGAGGTGAAAGAGCGAGGACTACGCACAATGTTCAACACATTGCTATAGTTGAAGACATGGGTAGAAATTTACCTAGGATTTACACAACCCTGGATAACAAGCAAGAGGAGTTTTAGTCCCACATGATTGAAGTGGAATGTAAGATTAATGACCAACCCATTTATATTTTAATTGATTCAGGAGCTAGTCATAGTTATATACATCCTAATATGGTGGAAAGATTCAAATCGTTGAGAAGAAAGCTTGGAAAACCTTGGTTGGTGCAATTATCTACAAGAGAAAAAATGAAAATTAATGATATTGTTAAGGCATGTCCAATGGAAATGAAGGGACTGTGCACAAAGGCTGATTTGAATATCATACCTTTGGGCTCAGATGAATGTCTCATTGGTATGGATTGGTTGGACCAATATCATGCCATTTTAGACTGTTACAATAAGGAATTTACTTGCTTGGATGAGGAAGGAAACTTAAGAACAATTCAAGGAATCCCAAGAGTTGTAACTATCAGAGAAGTTTCAACCTTGCAATTGAAGAAAATATATAAGAAAGGATGTCAAGTATTTGCATCACACATGGAGGAAGTGCCAAATATTGAAGACTGTGAAATACTGAAGAGTTTTAGGATGTCTTTAAAGAGATACTGGGGTTGCCATCAAAAAGAGATATTGACTTCTCTATAAATCTAATGCCTGGAGTAGCACCCATATCCAAGACTCCTTAGAGGATGAGTATGCCAGAGCTAAAGGAATTGCAATAACAACTTGAAGAGCTTTTGAAGAAGAGGTATATATGCCCAAGTGTGTCACCTTGGGGTGCCTTAGTATTGTTCATGAAGAAGAAGGATGGTACACTGAGACTTTGTATCGACTTCAGGCAGTTGAACAAAGTATAAGTAAAGAACATGTATCATTTTCTAAGGATAGATGACCTCTTTGATCAGTTGAGGTGCACAAATATTTTCAAAGATTGATCTCAGATATGGATATCACCAAGTGGGAATTAAAGAAGAAGAAATAAACAAGACTAATTTTAGAATGAGGTGCAAACATTAT